>LPNX010221897.1:20121-30296 GCA_001517045.1 Pseudotsuga menziesii | reverse complement strand
CCTTTCTCAGGTTCTGTGAAGGGACACTAAGATGCGATCTTTTAAAAATGTAGTTTAACTCAAGTCTTCATTTTCATGACCATAGTTTCTAAAAGATATATTTTAAGGAAGTGTTTATTTTTCTTATAATTTGCCTTAAAGCTACCATTTTCTGATAATTTTTGTTTTTTCTCCATCTCCTCTCTCCTAGTTATAGCCTTTTCGCTCTCTTATAATTTTTGTGTTTCCCATTCCCATATTTTCATATACTACAACCACATTTTTTTTTGATAAGCCTTACTCTCATTGTGTCACCTTGAACATTAAGGCCATAGACTTAGTAATCTTACCATTATGTAGGGAGAGCCAACCTAAAGTTGGAGAGGGTGTACTAAGGCGACAGTGAGTAGCCTTTGAGTTAGCATTGTAACACCACCCAAAGAAACCAAGTTGCTCTTCTTTCTCTGGAAAATTGTTGGAAAGGATTTTTACAGGTCCAAGCTTCCATTTTTGTCTTCATTGGCTGTAGCTCAGATTAACCTGTTACACAACCAACTCAAATCTATGTCTGTACCTTCTTTGCTTGGACTGTTTTCACTGTTGTCTAGGTTGTTTGAGCTGAGACACAGGTTAAGGTGCCATTATTTAACACTATATTTGAAACTGTGAGCCATGGAACCATTTGTATTTTGCATCTGCGAAATTGTACTGGAATTGTTCTGGTGGTTTGCAAAATTATGGATAAATATAGTATTGTCATGACCTTTACTCACAATCATTGGAAAATTGAATGTTAACCGCGTTCTCCTCACAATAAACATAATCAATGGTCGTTAAAATTAAAACATAGCAAACCAATGATGAATTGATGATTTATAATACATGCAAACATACATTCATTTATAATTTATCAAGTTTAAATACAGATAATATTCATCATTCAATAAATAGAGACTCATCATTCTATCATTAAGGTAAATTAAAATGACAAAAAAAACCTTTTAATTTATTTATACGTATTTATGTGCTCCAAGCCTTTTCATGGTTGCTTAAAACAAGGCAATGGATTGTTAATTAGTAGCAGTACTGAAAGTGCTAATTTTACAAATTGCCAATCCGAAGAAGAATATGTAATTAGGTAGCATAAAATAAAAATTTCCATTGAGAATGTTCAGGAAATGAAAGAAGCATAATGAGGATAAAGTACCTCCTTCAGATATTTCAATTGAGTTGTGTAAATCTTTTGTACTAGCAGTTAGAAGCTGCCCCAATGTATCAGTGCTAGGGTTTTGAGGAATTTTAAGGCTAACCATCCAATCATCCATAATATCAATTGAAAGAAGTTCCAGTTGTACAGGAGCTTCTCTACCATTTACTATGAATATCAAAATTCTTTGCAAAGTGCAAACCAATCTCGAATCTATTGTTAAAGCTCACCGGCAGACGTGTGGACAAAAAGAGCAGCAAGAGATTTATTACCTATAATATACTTACTAATTCTCTTAGTAATTTCCAGGGATTGCCTACAGTATTTGTGTACATTTTTTCTTTTTTTAGGTTGGTTCTCTTGTTTGGAGGTGTTTATTGGTAGAGGAAATGAAAAAGTAGAAATTGGATTTGTAATAATCAATTACATATCAGACTTTGACCTCATTTATGATAATAAAGATTTCATTCTAAGTTATTTTTGGTTTATTTATATGCTCAATTTATGTGATAGGAAGCACTACCCAATTTGTTTTGGGCCTTCTAATTGACTAGGTGTGTATACAGAGCTCAAAAATACACCTAGTTAGCAAACACCCCAAATGGGAAGGTTTTGGGTGTGGATCCCTACAATCACACACATGATATGCACTCAGTATGGGTTCCCCTTAGCCAAATTTGGTATCTTTGGTTAACTCCATAGACTATCCAGTAATGACCTTATTATTGAATATTGTAACTTCAAAGGATATTCTAAATGTATTTTACTGATGTAACCCAAGGGATATGTTATTATCCCTCTGGCGGAGTGTTACTATCGTAATTGGTCATCATAGAGTCATGAGGTAAATACTCCATTGTAAGTCGGGTCAATAGTACCCTAATGAATATAATATAATATTGTACCGAGTCTTCCTAAGTGAAGTCAGCCCACTTAGTTGAGTGGGGCCGACTTGTTAGGTTAAAAGTCAAGTGAAGAAAAGAGTATAAATAGAGGAGATGTGTTCCTCATTTGAACACACACTCAGTTGTGTATAATGCATAGGAGAGAGAGATATATATATATCTATTGGAGGGATGCACACCTATCTGGGGTCTTGTTTTGTACTTTTTTATACATCTTATACAGAGTAAGTTTTGTTGGGTTTTCTTACTCTTGCAGGTTTTCTAGGATAAATATTTGTGTTCTTTTGTGTGGCTGCACTTGTCTATCTTTCAGCGATCCTTTTGCTTATGGTTATGCTGTTATGATGTTAAATGTTATAAGATCTTATATAACCATTAAAAACTTAACATGGTATCATAACACCCTGAAATAAGTCATTGTGCAGCCAAAATAGTGCTGCAACTACAACTATTGAAAATTAGGGTTTCATGCTTGAAAACCCTAAAAGACTAAAAACTAGTAATTTTGGGACTTTCATTATATCTATATATTGGAGAAGGATAATGAGCCTACACTTTTACGGACCAAATATAAATTTTTGATGTACATTGTGTAAAGGTTTCAGCCTAATATTCACTATAATCTAGGATATATGATTCCTCAAAATCATGGTTCTAGCCTCTCCCAAGATTCAACCTTAAACATGTTACCTAAGGAGAATTGCTATATCTCTGGCTACGAAAGTCCAAATGAAATTTCGCAAGATGTTCCAGATATGGAACGTACTGTACTTTCTGTGGTAAAAGTTTAAGACCTCGAAGATGAAACAGTGACACGTCACAATCCGTACAAGTTTGATATGATGAACAGTCTTGAAATAAGTCACCTTGGGAAACTTCGCATAAGTCCCAATTGGTGAAACCCATTTTGCTCTAACCTGTAGGGTTGGAAATAGGACATACGGGGATACCTCCATGAGAAAGTTTAGACACACAGAGGCATCAATTTTAGAGCTACCGATCAAAAAATTATGTAGAAGAAATTGAAGAAAACTAGGGCATCAGATATTTTACAGTTTTGGTCATAGTTTTGGGAAAATGAGTATGTTTCTCAGCTCGCCTTGAGGAGGCACATATTTCTATCCAATCAGATATGAAATGTACCTAATTTGAAAAAAATTAGGGTTCCTTTGTCAAACCCTAGGTCCACCGGAAGCAACATTTCAGAAAATCTTTCAAGCAAGCATTAGATTGAAGTAATCTCATTGGTCAAAGGAGGAGTTGCAGATCCTGAAGGAGATTAAGACAAAGAATAATAATAAGCCTTCCAAAAAGACAAAGATAAGTATTTGAATTTTCTTTTCTATATATGTTGTGTATTATGCATGACAGAATGTTTGCATTAATGACAATATACTACTAATATGCATGTTATGGGTAAGTAGCCCATGGTGCTATACAACTCTCCATTGCTACTTATCTAGAATGAAACCTCTTTGCTGACATATTGGATTGGTGTACAATCTCAATGATGTTATGGTAGAGATGGAAGGTATTTGAAAAGTTTCTTTGAGATATGGATGAATGTTGTATTGGTTAAAATAGTTGCATGATGCATAAGAATTCGTCTTTATGCATATGTCCTATGAAATGGTTCTAACCATGCAACTGAGGCATTTGAATTGTAGGAAAGGTCGTGTACAACTGCCTACAAGAAAAGAAGGATGGGACTTGTTTCGAGAACAAGTGACGACAATTCGAAATTTACTCCAATAAAACGTGAACCTGAAGCACCCAGGGTCAGAGACACCATGACAGGAGAAATAGCTCCAGAAGAATATAAGAGAGCGGTAGATCCACCTCAAGAGATGAAGAAAAGTATGGCGAGACTTCCAAACCAAATATATGGTTTCGAGACTTGAAGGGATGTCCGTACTGTCTTCCATATGGATCTACAAGAACAAGTATACAAAGCGAGGTTCATGGTTTTTCTCAGAAAGAATAGACTATGGCATGACATATTCTATTGACCAAACACACTTCTCCAATAGAAGTATATATCGAGCAAAGAACCATCTGTACATAATAGGCTTTGTACGAGCTTAGAAAACACCCATAGATAAGCACATCCATGAGCTTGAAAGACCACCTAGAGTGATGAATATCTTAACCTTTGCTACAAGGTTGAAGATGGAAACCTATAGAAGATAACAAGCTCATAGATGGGTGCAAGATGAACTTTTCGACAAAGTTCAAGACAAAAGGATCTTGGTATCTAGTAACCTGAGATGGATACATAGTAGCAGAATGATACTTGTCACTCTAGTACAAAATGCAAGAGGATGATGCTTCGATTCAAGGGGAGTGACTACAGAAGATCTCCGAGTTGGACATGGTACGACATGATGGACAACTTTCATATGGACTAAGGCTTTACCAAGAGTAAAGTGGGTTACAACCTTCAAGGTTGAATGCGGAAGACTGGGATATGTCGATGACCTGACATTGTGAACTCATGGTAGAAGCAATGATGGAAGAGTACCAGTCATGATTGGGATACAGTACCCAAACCAGAAACCAAGAGTGCCGTATCTTCCAAGTAGATCTACAAGATAAAACATGTTGCTGATGAAAGAGAAGATTTGTGGCCAAAGAATTCTCTTAGAGAAAAATAGTTGATTATGCTAAATGAAAAACTACATTTTGAAAGCTAACACACATTAGATTTCACTTACCTTGCAACGATTTAAGGTTGAAAGCTAACTCCAGTTAGATTTTCATCACGGTGCAATGTGACAATGTGGTTGTGTTAGATGAAAAACTACTTTATGAAAGCTAACACACATTAGCTTTCACTCATCATGCCATGTTGTTAAAAAGAAAGCTAACTCTAGCTAGATTTTCACAATGGTGTAATGAGCTAACACACAAGCTTTCGCTCATAGTGCCATGTTAGAAGGAAAGCTAACTCGAGTTAGATTTCCATCATGGTATAATGTATTTGATGACAATGTGGTAGTGTTAGATGGAAAACTACATTATCAAAAGTTAACACACATTAACTTTTACTCACCGTGCAATTTTTTAAGAATGAAAGCTAACTCCAGCTAGATTTCCATCATGGTGCATTGTGATTGATGACAATATGGCCGTGCTAGATGAAAAACTACACTATGAAAACTTACACACATTATATTTTACTCACCGTGTCATGATTTAAGGATGAAAGCTAACTTCAGCTAGATTTTTAACACAATGAAATATGATTGATGACAATGTGGTTGTGTTACATGGAAAACTACCTTATGAAAGCTAACACACATTGGCTTTCACTCATCATGCTATGTTGTTAAAATGAAAGCTAACTCCAGCTAGATTTCCATCATGGTGTAATGAGTTAACAAACATAAGATTTCCTTTATAGTGCCATGTTGTTAGAAGAAAAGCTAACTCCAGTTAGATTTCCACCATGATGTAATGTATTTGATGACAATGTGGCTATTTTAGATGGAAAACTACCTTATGAAAGCTTAACAGACATAAAGATTAACAGAAATTAGCTTTGCTCACCATGCAATGTTTTAAGAATGAAAGCTAACTCCAGTTAGATTTCCATCATGATTCATTGTGATTGATGACAATGTGGTTGTGCTAGATGGAAAAATACATTATGAAAGATTACACACATTAGATTTAAGGATGAAAGTTAACTTCAACTAGATTTCCAACATGGTGCAATGTGCTTGATGATAATGTGGTTGTGTTACACGAAAAACTACCTTATAAAAGCTAACACACATTAACTTTCACTCATCGTGCCATGTTGTTAAAAGGAAAGCTAACTCCAGCTAGATTTCCATCATGGTGTAATGAGCTAACACACATAAGCTTTCCCTTATAGTGCCATGTTGTTAGAAGAAAAACTAAATTTAGCTAAATTTATATCATGGTGTAATGTATTTGATAACAATGTGGCTGTGTTAAATGGAAATCTACCTTATGAAAGCTAACAAACATTAGTTTTACTGACTGTGCAATTTTTTAAGAATGAAAGATAACTTTAGCTAGATTTTCATTATGGTGCATTGTGATTGATGACAATGTGGTTTTTCTAGATGGAAAACTACATTATGAAAACTAACACATTATATTTCACTCATTGTGTAATGGTTTAATGACGAAAGCTAACTCCAGCTAGATTTCCATCACGGTGCAATGCGATCAGTGATGATGTGGTTGTGTTAGATAGAAAACTACCTTATGAAAGCTAACACACATTATATTTCATTCATCGTGCCATGTTGTAATGAATTAGATTTCCATCATGGTGTAATTTATTTGATGACAATGTGGCAGTGTTAGATGGAAAACTACATTATCAAAAGCTAACACACATTAAATTTTACTCACCGTGCAATTTTTTAAGAACGAAAGCTAATTCCAGCTAGATTTCCATCATGGTGCATTGTGATTGATGACAATGTGGCCATGCTAGATGAAAAACTACACTATGAAAACTTACACACATTAGATTTTACTCATCGTGTCATGATTTAAGGATGAAAGCTAACTTTAGCTAGATTTCCAACACAACGCAATATGATTGATGACAATGTGGTTGTGTTACATGGAAAACTACCTTATGAAAGCTAACACACATTGGCTTTCACTTATTATGCCATGTTGCTTAAAAGAAAGCTAACTCCAGCTAGATTTTCATCATGGTGTAATGAGCTAACACACATAAGCTTTCCCTTATAGTGCCATGTTGTTAGAAGGAAAGCTAACTCCAACTAGATTTTCATCATGGTGTAATGTATTTGATAACAATGTGGCTGTGTTAGATGAAAAATTACCTTATGAAAGTTAACATATGTTAGTTTTATTGACCATGCAATGTTTTAAGAACGAAAGCTAACTCTAGCTAGATTTCCATCATAGTGCATTGTGATTGATGATAATGTGGTTGTGCTAGATGGAAAACTACATTATGAAAGCTAACACATTAGATTTCACTCACTGTGCAATGATTTAAGGACGAAAGCTAATTCCAGCTAGATTTCCATCACAGTGCAATGTGATCAATGACGATGTGTTGTGTTAGATGGAAAACTACCTTATGAAAGCTAACATACATTATCTTTCACTCACCATGCCATGTTAGAAGGAAAGCTAACTCCAGCTAGATTTGCATTATGGTGTAATGTATTTGATGACAATGTGGCTGTGTTAGATGAAAAAATACTTTACAAAAGTTAACACACATTAGCTATTACTCACCGTGCAACGTTTTAAGAACGAAAACTAACTCTAGCTAGATTTCCAAAATGGGGCATTTTGATTGATGACAATGTGGTTGTGCTAAATGAAAAAATACATTATGAAAGGTAACACATATTAGATTTAACTCATTGTGCAACGATTTAAGGTTGAAAGATAACTCCAGTTATATTTACATCACATTGTAATGAGACAATGTGGCAGTGTTAGATTAAAAACTAGCTTATGAAAGCTAACAAACATTAGCCTTTACTCACTGTGCAATGTTTTAAGAACGAAAGATAATCCCAACTAGATTTTTATCATGGTGCATTGTGATTTATGACAATGTGACTTTGTTAGATAGAAAACTACACTATGAAAGCTTACACACATTAGATTTCACTCACCGTGCAACGATTTAAGGATGAAATCTAACTTCAACTAGATTTTCAACACAACACAATGTGACTGATGACAATGGGGTTTATGAAAGCTAATACACATTAGCTATAACTCATCGTGCCATGTTAAAAAAAAATCTAATTCCAGCTAGATTTTCATCATGGTGTAATGAGCTAACACACATAAGTTTTCCCTTATAGTGCCATGTTGTTAGAAGGAAAACTGGCTCTAGCTAGATTTTCATCATGATGTATTGTATGTGATAACAATGTGGCTGTTCTAGATGGAAAACTACCTTATGAAAGCTAACATACATTAGTTTACTCACCATGCAATGTTTTAAGAAGGAAAACTAACTCTAGCTATATTTTCATCTTGGTGCATTGTGATTGATGACAATGTGGTTGTGCTAGATGGAAAACTACATTATGAATGCTAACACAGATTATATTTCTCTCACTGTGCAATGATTTAAGGACGAAAGTTAACTCCAGCTAGATTTTCAACACGGTGCAATGTGTTTGATGACAATGTGGTTGTGTTACATGGAAAACTACCTTATGAAAGATAACACATATTAGCTTTCACTCATCGTGCCATGTTGTTAAAAGAAAATCTAACTCCAACTAGATTTCCATCATGGTGTAATGTATTTGATGACAATGTGGTTGTGTTAGATGAAAAACTACTTAATGCAAGCTAACATACATTAGCTTTACTCATCGTGTAATGTTTTAAAAACGAAAGCTAACTCTAGCTACATTTTAATCATTGTGCATTATGATTGATGACAATGTGATTATGCTAGATGAAAAACTACATTATGAAAGCTAACATAGATTACGTTTCACTCATCGTGCAATGATTTAAGGATGAAAGGTAACTCCAACTATAATTCCATCATGGAGCAATGAGATCAATGACGATGTGATTGTGTTAGATGAAAAACTACCTTATGGAAGCTAACACATATTAGCTTTCACTCATCGTGCCATGTTGTTAGAAGGAAAGCTAACTCCAGGTAGATTTGCATCATGATGTAATCTATTTGATGACAATGTGGCTGTGTTAGATGAAAAACTACCTTATGAAAGTTAATGCACATTAGTTATTACTGATCGTGCAACGTTTTAAGAACAAAAGCTAACTCTAGCAAGATTTTCAACATAGTGCATTTTGATTGATGACAATTTGGCTGTGTTAAATAGAAAACTACATTATGAAAGCGAACACACATTATATTTCACTCACCGTGCAATGATTTAAGGTCGAAAGCTAACTCCAACTAGATTTCCATCACGGTGCAATGTGACAATGTGATTGTGTTAGATAGAAAACTAATCCGGCTATGTTGTTAAGAGCAAAGCTAACTCCAACTAGATTTTCATCATGGTGTAATGTATTTGATGACAATGCAGTTGTGTTAGATGAAAAACTAACTTATGAAAGCTAACAACAACTAGATTTTCATCATGGTGCATTGTGATTGATGACAACCTGGTTGCGTTAGATGAAAACTACATTATGAAATCTAACACATTAGATTTCAATCATCGTGCAATGCTTTAAGGACTAAAGCTAACTTCAGCTAGATTTTCTTCATGTTGTTATGTATTTGATGACAATGTAACTCTTTTAGATAGAAAACTACCTTATAAATTCTAACACACATTAACTTTTACTCACTAGGCAATGTTTAAAAAAAAAAAGCTAACACTAACTAGATTTCCATCTTGGCGCAGTGGTTAACATTGAGAAAGTGTTAAAACATGATGCTCTTTTGCCACATCCAATAGGATTTGAGAATACACTAGGGGGTACATTGGGATCTTATGAGATTTGGCCAGAATCATATTTGGAACCTCATTGTCATGATCATCCAGTAAATACTCCCCAAGATAGGATTACATTCACATGTAAAAAGGTTTCTCTTACACATGAATGCACAGGAACAAGCATGCGAATTGCCAAAGGGATCATAGTTAATGTCCATGAGGATTACATGGTTGAGGGTGAAATGTTAGGTGAAAAGGAATTCAATGTTTTTGTGGAAGACATAGATAGAAATTGTGAAAGATGTAGGATTGGGGACAAGTCTATACATTGTTTGGCTAGATGGCCAATAAATAAGTTGGTGGACAATGAAGGTGAGATTTTAAGGGTGAATGAAAATTTCAAGGAGGCACCCAAGGAAATGGCGGTATGGGATCTTATAGAGGACACAAGTCCTTTAAACACATGGGATGATGATATTTATAATGAAAAAGACCCAGACTCAATTGCTATGCACGCAACGAGGCTATATAAAAGGATTAAACGAGTTGTGGCTACAAAAAAAGTTGGAAACTTTCAAATACAAAGAGATGAAGAGAAATAAATCCAACTTTTAGCAGCGGATGAATGTTGCAAACAAGATTGTCTTCAACATGTGGATAAGAAAT
>LPNX010221897.1:1528-12195 GCA_001517045.1 Pseudotsuga menziesii | reverse complement strand
GTTTGACCCTGAGCTAGGAGAAACCCTAAATACTAAAACTGCTAAGTTTTGGTACAGTCGCTATATTCTGAGATTGGCAAAGTCTCAGAAGCTGAAAATTGCAGGGGCCAAATATAAACTCTTGATGAACACTGTGTCAAAAATAAGCCTCATATTCACTATATTCTGGGAGATAAGATCTCTCAAAGTTAGGGGTCCAGCCTCTTCCAGAAATCATCCATAAACAGGACACCTGGGGAGAATTGCAATATCTTGAGCTACAGATGTCCAAATAGAATTTCTGAAGATTTTATAGAAAGGGAACGGACTGTAATTTCGGTGGTCTGAAGAGTAGACTCAGAATATGAACCAGTGACACGTGGCATGCCATACAACTTCGTTGTTCTGAACAGTTCTGTAATAGGTCACCTTGGGAAAAGGATAATAAATCCCAAATGGTGAAACCAATTCTGATGAAACCTATGGTGTTGGCTCAGGGATATGTGAGGTTACCTTAGTGAGAAATTTCAGACACAGACGATTAGTAAGTTTAGAGATATCACAGAAACAGTAACAGAAATTTCTGCAGAAGAAATTGGAAATCTAGGGCTTCCTGTTCCGAGAGCTTCCCTCCACTGTTTTCAGAAAAGGAGTAAATTGGACAGATCCATTTGAAGAGATCTATTTGTCTATCCAATTAGTTTTGAAATATTCCAAGTTTTGAAAATTAGGGTTTCTATGACAAACCCTAGATCAACAAACTCCGGGACAAGGAGGGACACCTCAAATCGGTAAGATCTAATCCTTTGCTATTTCTATTTGAGGTTCTCATTTCAATATGATATATCACATCAGCTTGGTGACAAGATTAGGGAAGTTGACAACTTCCAAGCCTGGAAGTATTTGATCTCTCTGAAGAAAATGGATTGGACACCTACATGAGTATAGAGGTTCCAGTTTCAGAGGGAGACGAGGTTGGAATCCTTTCACAAGAAGAACTTGGTCAAGGCCAAAGAAGACATCATGCTCATGCTGCAGAGGATGATGAACCATCCAGAAAGAGTTCCAGATATGAAAGTGAAGATTCTTCAAGCGAGGATGAATATGTTCTGATATCATCTCTCACAGGTAACATTACTCATGGAAGTGATGATTGACTCATAGACAGTGGGGCTTCCAAACATATGACGGGACTCAAGGAAAGACTATCGATGATGCAGTAGTGATTGGAGAACAAGAAGGAGGCTTGTGCAAATTGAAGGGCCATCCAGAACAAGCCTTGATCCATGACACAGTAAATCCAAATGAGCCTTGGCATAGAAGGCTTGCACATGTGCATTACAGAGCACTACCTATGGCAAGCAAAGTTGTTCCAGAATTTCAAGCTATTTGAAGGGAAGAACAAAAATCAGAATATGACCTAAAGAAACCAGTTGAAGGATGTGAAGATCCAGAACGAAGAGACCATGCAGTCATAAGAGTCTCTCAAATCAAAGAACAACTTGAAGTGGTAAAAGAAGAAGTGAAGAATGCAGAAGTGGTGATGGCCATTTTCAATGGCCTCCCAGGATCGTAGGATTCATTCATTTGAGGAATGTGTGCCAGAAGGAAGTGATTACTTTCAATAGACTCTATAAAGAGAACTCACAAGAAGAAGAAGCTCGAGAAGAGAAGGTGGGAGCAACTGAAGATCAAGCTCTTACCATCCAAAGAAGATCCCTCAAGCGATGAGGAATATGAAGATCTGAACTCTTGAAGAATATCTTATCCACCTTAGCATTTGGATAAGAAACGATGCTATCATGAATGAAGAAGACGATGAAGCTGAAGGCTCAAGAAGGAGTATACCCACGAAACAAATAAAGATAAGTATTCAATTGTCATGATATTGTTTTGTTATGCATTTGTTTATATTCAATTATTGTATTATGCATGATAGAATGTTTGCATTAATGATAGTATACTACTAATATGCATGTGATGGGTAAGTAGCTCATGGTGCTATACAAATTCTCCATTGCTACTTATCTAGAATGAAACCTCTTTGCTGACATATTGGATTAGTGCACAATCTCAATGTTGTCTTGGAAGAGATGGAAGGCATCTAGAAAGTTTCAGTGATATATGGATGAATGTTGTATTGGCTAAAGTAGTTGCATAATCATATATTTATGCATAAGTATTTTCCAGTATGAATATTCCTTATGAAATGTTCTAACCATACAAATGCATTTGACTTGTAGAAAAGACCGCATACATAATCGCCTACAAGCAAAGAAGAATGAAGACTTGTTCCAAAGAACAAGTGACGACAGTTCAAAGAAAAAGAATAATATGACAAGTGCAGTGACATCATTGATGCAGAACCTTCCAGCCACCAAGAAGAAAGGGAAGACCAGCTCAAGAAGAATGATGTCAGGGTGCAGTATCGAGAACTGAAGAGAAGTTCATAGTTCTATCATGCAGTAGATGGAAACATCGTGGGATACAAAGCAAGATTCATAGCATGAGTCTTCTCATGAAAGGAAGGCCTAGACTACGAAGAGACATTTGTAGACAATAAGAGTTTAAATACATACATGATGAGCCTAATAGAATAGGAAGCTACTTGTCACTCCGGTATAGAATGTTTTCAGTGCATAGAGCACAGAAGACAGAGGGAGTATGATGCTTCACTTCAGAGAGAGTGACTATAGAAGATCTAAGGTTCGGCATGGTACGACAGGATGGGTAGATTATTGATGACTCTAGGCTTTACTGAGAGTAAAGCGGATTCCAACCTTTGCTTCAAGGTTGAAGACGGAAGACCAGTGATGTTCCTGTTATGTGTCGATGCACTATTGTTCTAAGTATGGATGTGTGGCAGAGTACATATGGGATCTTCCTTGGACAAGGGAAGTATGTAGTAGAGATCCTGAAGAGGTTTGGGATGATGGACTACAAGGCTATGGCTACATCCATGGCATCAAACCTGAAGCTATTGAGTGATGCTTCCTCAGAGTCAGTTGATGCTACGATGTATCGTCAGATGATTGGGTCATTGATGTACCTGATGAACACGAGACCAGACATTTGCTTTGCTGTGAACACCTTGAGCCAGTACCTGACAAATCCGAGAAGTGTTCACTTGATGGCTGCAAATCATATTTTGAGGTACATAAAGGGTACAATTGATTATGGGCTCAAGTACGATGCGAATCAGAAGATTAACCTGGAGGGTTATGTTGATTCATATTGGATAGGCAGTGCCATCGACAGGAAGAGTACTTCAAGATGTTGCTTCAGTATGGGATCAGGTGTGATCTCTTGGTTTTTAGCAGGAAGCAATCCTATGTGGCACTAAGTAAAGTTGAAGTAGAGTATGTCGCAGCTTGTTCAGCTAGTTGTGAGGCAGTATGGCTGCAGAAGCTACTGTCTGATATATTTGATCTCCAGTTGGATGCTACTTGTATACATTGTGACAATCAGAGTTGCATGAAGTTGTCAGAGAATCTAGTGTTTCATGACAAGTCAAAGCATATCGAGATCAAGTATCACTATATCAGGGATATGGTGCAGAGAGGAGCAGTAAAGCTCCTGTATGTTGCGACGGAGGAACAGATAGGTGATGTATTGATGAAGCCATTGGCTAGGCTGAAGTTCGAGTACTTCAGAGAGAGACTTGGTGTTCTCCAGATCGAGGTTCCTTCCAAGAGAAAGTGATGAGACCCATAGCCATTCTGACATGGTGAGAGGATTGGTTCCTTCCATGGTTAGATGTAAGGGCTGATCCATTCTATCATGGTGAGAGGATTCAGTTCCTTCCATGTCAGATATGAGTGCTATAGATCCAAAGCCATTCTGATGAGCAGGTCAGATGTAAGGGCTGATCCATTCTTTCATGGTGAGAGGATTTGGTTCCTTCCATTTTAGATATGAGTGCCGACTACCATTTTGGGAATGGAGGCACCTTGTTAGTTACCAGGAACACTCAGTCAGGGACTGAGAGAGCCATTCTGACGAGTAGATCAGATGTAAGGGTTGAGCCATTCTGTTCATGGCTAAAGGATTAAGTTCATTCCGTGGCAGATGTGAGTGCTGGCCATTTTGACGAGCAAGTCAGATGTAAGGGCTGAGCCATTCTATTCATGGCTAAACGATTTAGTTCCTTCCATGTCAAATGTGAGTGCCGGCCATTCTGTCAAGTAGGACAGATGTAAGGGCTACCGCCATTCTGACGAGCAAGTCAGATGTAAGGGCAGTGCCATTCTGTTCATGGCTAAAGGATTTAGTTCCTTCCATGTCAGATGTGAGTGCCAGCCATTTTGTCGAGTAGGATATATGTAAGGGCTACCTCCATTCTGACAAGCAGGTCAGATGTAAGAGTAGTGCCATTCTGTTCATGGCTAAAGGATTCAGTTCCTTCCATGTCAGATGTGAGTGCCGGCCATTCTGTCGAGTAGGACAGATGTAAGGGCTACCGCCATTTTGACGAGTAGGTCAAATGTAAGAGCAGTGCCATTCTGACGAGTAGGTCAAATGTAAGAGCAGTGCCATTCTGAAGAGAAGGTCAGATGTGAGTGCCGGCCATTCTGTCGAGTAGGACAGATGTAAGGGCTACCGCCATTTTGACGAGTAGGTCAAATGTAAGAGCAGTTCCATTCTGACGAGAAGGTCAAATGTGAGTGCCGGCCATTCTGTCGAATAGGACAGATGTAAGGGCTACCACCATTTTGACGAGTAGGTCAAATGTAAGGGCAGAGCCATTCTATTCATGGCTAAAGGATTAGATTCCTCCCATGTCAGATGTGAGTGCTAGCCATTCTGACAAGTAGGTCAGATATAAGGGCTACCAAAGACCTACCGTGGGCTAGGCCTACAACCAACATGAAAAAGGGCTAGCTCTGTAGAACTTCCTATGACGAGATATTACACACATGATGATGACCATAGATGATTCAGATCGAGTTATGATCCAGATCCAGTTATGATGATTCCAAGAGATCCAGATCGAGGGATGATCCAGATCTAGTAGTGATGATCTAGATTGAGAGATGATCCAGATCCAGTCCAGTGATGATGATCCAGATCGAGTGATGATCCAGATCTAGTGATCCAGTTCTATGATGATCCAAATCGAGAGATGATCCAGATCCAGATGACCTGAAGATGGAGATGAATTGAAGACGAAGATGACTTGAAGACGAAGATGATCCAGTTGATGCAGAGAAGAAGACTAGTGCTGAAAATTGTGTCAAAAGAATACCTTCCTAGTTAAGAGGGAGTGTTGATGTATATGTGACTTCGGAATGTATTCTTCTATGTATCTTATGTATTGTAACCCGATGTTTATTCTGGGATGTTCCTATTATGTATTTGAGTCATGTGATCATACCCTGATGTTCCGATCAAGAAGATTAATAATGTAAACAAGTCATATAAAGTCATTAGGTAAGTCCCCACAGTTTCGGGGCACTTGAGTTATTATACACTAATTAAGGTGTAGGCTCGAGTAGTAATTGTTAGGTTGAGCCTACGTGTGAAAATGCAATTCAAGTGAACGGATGAATATAAATAGAGAGTGAGAGTCTCTCTATTTATCACTTGTGAAATACATCACTTGCTCTCTCAAGTGTGGTGTGCTAGTGGAGAAGGAAATATATTGGGACAAGAAGACTACTGTTGTTGGAGTGCATCTTTCTGTTTTGGGGTTTTACATCTTGTGGTGATACTATCTTAGAGGAAGTTGCGGGGTTTTCTCCATTTATGGTTTCCCCGATCAAAACTCTTTGTGTCTCTTGTCTCTTGTGATGTGCTTATGTTATTGTTGTGCTTGTTATTCTCTCAGTGAAAAGATCCTAACATAATGCCAGCTTAAATGTTGAAAAACTAACATCCCACATCCCCATTCAAATGAAAAATATCAACTTGATAGGTCATATATGGTGATTCAAGGGGTTTTTCATGGACCTTAAGCCCTAAAAGCTAGTTTGCAAGCTTAAAAGAAAGATTTTTGTACCAACCATGATTAACACATTATCTTCCATATCTAGTGCTAAAAAACTCCTAATCATGGCCATATCCCAACTTAAAGGTTGAGGATATCCTTAAGAGATCATGTATGTTTGTTCAAGGTGTTTTTCTTGGCTCTATATGTCTATAGGATCCCTTTAGGGCCTAAGGATTAGGTTTCCGCCCTCAACCATGTCTACGAATATGTTCCTAGTGATAAAGCATTCTAATGCACTGCATATTCTCTTTTAGATGCAAAAGATCAAATATGGAGGCCCTATGTGCATGTTCGTTTCCTTGTTCATGGACCTCAAGCCTTAAAAAACTACCTTTAGGGAAGAATTCTTGAGTTTCCTCCCCCAAGCATAGTCAAGGGACTATGACCCATAATTAGTTCTTGAAGTCTCCTAATTGTGTCCATATTATAACACAAAGAAAAATTATGATCTTGTGAGGCTAGGTATGAATGTTTGAGGTGTTGTTCATGATGATGATAAAATATTACTATATTTCCTAAGTCTTGATTATGCAATTTATTATTTTTATTCATTTCCCTAGCCATGCACCAAACCCATTTTTTATGGTTCTCCATAACGTTCACACGTTTTGCTTCTTTGTAACACGTGCATAGTTTCCTTTTCCTAAATGCATATGTGTTTTTCTTATCCATAGCACATGCATGTTTTGTAACTATAAATGTGTGCATGTTTTGCTTACCCTAACCTACATGTCATATGACATGTCAAGATCAGGCTTAACCAAACCACACATTACATAACGTGAGCGCATTGTATTTTTAGGTATTGTGAGTGTGTTTCCTAAAAGTAGGAATGCATCTAAAAGGTCCATCATATTTTTGCACACACCCATATATTTCTATTTATTATTATTCATTTTTATTTATTACTTTATTTAGTTTTATTATTATTTTTTTTATTTTTTATAATAATTGTAATAATAATATACAAACACTTGTACTCACCCAACATAAATCCATATTAAACCCATAGTTATCAAAACATGGAGAGAAATCCATTATCTTGATGTGTAATTTAATTATAGATGTCTAGAAAAAGTTTACACACACCTCCTTGATAAATTTGAGTTTAATGATAGATCTATTTGGTTTTTTATTTTATGAGCCAACATTAATTTTTTTAATAACTTTTTATTTGGTTTTAAATTTGTATTTTATGAGTAGACATGGATTCTTTTAATTACTTTTTATTTAGTTTTAATTTTTATTTTATGATCCTACATAAATTTGAATTTTTAATTACTTTATTTTTATGAGTCAACATGATTTTTTTAATTTTTTAATCTTTTGGAAACATAACCTTAAGTTATGTTATGTGACAACATCTTCCCCATTCCACGAGCATCTCCCTATTTGGTTTTAAAAATGTGTTTCTGCTAGCTATAAGAATACTATTCTAAAAGTAAAAGTAAAATATACAATTTTTAACTACCATTAAAACTATGATGTATATATTGAAATATGCATTTTTTTATATGTATCCTCTCAATATTCAATTATGCATATTTCAATTTATACACTATTGAATACTATGATGTTGAAGTGTTAAGTGTTGGCCTAATAACCTAAGGAATGTCATTGGTTGTAGCTTGGGTGGTTGAGAGGAATGATTGCTACCATTTCATCTAGTTTCAATTCTTATAACTAACTTGTTTGCTCTTATGGAGCCCCTTTGTAATAAATGAGTGGATTATGTAATCTGACCATACCTTGATTCTCATGTTGGAATAGAAGGTGTTGACATATTTTATGGTGGAGTATCCCTCTAAAAAATGGTGAACCACCTTTAAAAAATGTAAAACAAGATATCATCCCCACAAAATGGAAAAAAAAAACTAAAAAATATTTTAGCATTATTAAGCCACTATTTGCATGAAGGTTAGAAAACATAGAAACAAAAGGCCATCAATTTCACATCAAAGTGTAAATAGAGTCAAAAAGTCGAAAGAGCTCCTTCGAATTCTTGTTGTAGTGCATGGATGCTATGATAACAATAATGGTAGCAATTTGTATCATTGGATTCCATTGGTAACAATGCCATTTATCAAGATATAAAGTACAATATCGCCTTCAAAATTCTCAACTTTTGTAAAATACATATCCCCACCCCAATATGACCATCACTCTTTTTGAAGTGTCAGTATTTTGCTAATTAGCATGGGTACCTCCATCCGAGGGTAGGGTATGCGTACGTATATTGTATACCCACGCACCTGAAACAATGGGATGTCAAAGCCATACTTGATCGTACTTGAAACTTGGTTGAAGTACCCAAGATGTTTGTCATAGATTCAAAGGATGTTGATTGTAGAGGGGAAGAGGTTCCCCCATTTTGAGGACATGTGGAGATGCATAGGAACCATGTTTGTATGGGGTACCCCTGCTTTGGGGACGTGTGGGGATTCATAGGGACATGTTTTGTACGAGCCCAACCAGTTTTGTACAAGCGACATTAAAGTCAATAATATTAAATGGTAATATTAAATCCTTAAAGTAAAAGTGGCATTCTCCTTATCTTTCATTTTTTATTCTTTTACTTCAATTTTAACAATACCATTAATTGTTTTAGGATGTTTGATAAACCTAATTGGACTTCATATTCAAAAAGTAGAAATTTAGATCTGATCTAGAATTCAATAGACTTAACAATTTTCAATATTTTAGGATTGCGATGTTTCCATGGAATTCTATCATGTATGGGGTACAATATCAACGTTTAATCAACCACATTAAACTTCTCTATGTACCTTGATGTTGGTGGTGCTTATTGCTGAATTGCTATGTCATGACCTTAACAAAAATACACCCTTCAGTCAAGAAAAATCACTTATTACACGTGGAAAGCATTTTCTACTTTATTTTCATAGTTGAATTAAGAAATTTCATCAAAATTCTAGGGTGTTAACTAATGTCGTTGGAAGGCCAACAATAAAATTCAAAGTAAGGGAGAATAGAGACACATACTGCTATAAACAATGATTTTGATATATAATTATTTGTTGTAACATAAAGCTTTTTAACTTTATAAATGATTTAAACTCTTTGTTTATGGATTTTGAATAATAATTAAATTGCATTTAATTTTTTTTTATTTTTTTAAGTTATATACACCCTTATTCTACAATAGAATAAGTAAACTCTTTACATAAAAATATAATGATTTGAATTCTACCCAAGGATTAGAAAAGTTGGCAATGAGTAATTGTAATCATAAATTGTAAATAAAAAATCATAAGTTCAAATCCCCTTATAAATACTTTTTACTTAAAATTTTTAATTCATATAATATAATATATAACCCTAATTATTACCGAAATTCCTGCTAACGCCCCCAACCCACAGGAATGGGTAGACCAATTCTGGTCTAAATCATAATTTCCAAAGTTTAAATCATAATTTGGCAGCAAAAATTTGACTGGTGTTTATGAAAAATCAGCTGCGTTATAGTTGTCCTTTTATCCTATTCGGCGCAACTTACATATTTTGGTTATAACTTAAATAAAACCCTTGCATATAAATATAACGATTTCAAATAATATAATATAATATATATATATAACCCTAATAAATCATATTTTATATATATATATATATAACCGTAATTACGGAAGTTCCTGCAACCGTACCCGTTAAGCAATTTACATATTTTGAATTGGTTATAATTAAAAAAAACCTTTACATATAAATATAATGATTTCAAATCATATAATATAATATATATAACCCTAATAATTCATATAATATACATATATAACCCTAATTACCGATGTTCCTGCAACTTATATATTTTGAATTGTTTATAACTTATATGAGATCCAAAACAATGTTCAATATTTATGTACAGATTGTCACTTATTTTCTTATTCTATATTCGCGGCTTCTTTTTAGTGGATGTTACAAGCTGAAAACACTGTACTAATACCGGCGGTCTCGATTGAAAACACTGTACTAATATGATTGAAAACACTGTACTAATACCGGCGGTCTCGATTGAAAACTTTTAAAACGGCCCAGAGTTTGACAACGGGAGCCTCGCCGCATATTATATCTCTGTTTCACACACAATATTTAAACATAAAACTATTGAAGAAGCCATTACTAGATATGAAGTCAAGTCATGAGTCTGGATTGAAAACGCTGGAACCCATCAGGCCATGGGATTTTCGAAGCCGCCAATTAATTATGTTCCCAGAGTACAATGAATATATGAAAATATTCCTAAGTCTCCCAAGGCTTCCTCATGTAGCCTTTTGTCTGGCGTGAATAATAATTACAGAGAAAGAATCTTTAACAAGGCGAGCTTGTGGCTTTTACCGATCACTTCCGTTGAAATTGATTGAAATAAGGTGCTTCATGTCTCTTTGGATTTCTTGTCATCTTTATAGTTTGCCGGATTTCGAGGAACGTAGCCATCACAATCGAGTCTGGCTTCCAACGGAAACACAACAATGACACAAGATTGATATTAACATTATTGGGTAAAGTAGCGCAGCTTTGAAATCCGTAGGGTAAAGGCATCATGGCATGTCATAGGTCACATTGTCTTTCTGCAACTTTTTTAGATGTTAGCGATTCTAAAGTGGAATCTCCTTTTTTCCAAAGTGCGACAATCTGGCTTCTAAAAGTGGAAATATATAAATTTTTATGTTTTCATGAATGT
>LPNX010221876.1:15000-97422 GCA_001517045.1 Pseudotsuga menziesii | reverse complement strand
CCATATGGTTAATACAAATGTTCTGGTGCATTACAAATTAAGAATTAGAGTTTCTTAGTTAAACGATATTGCCCTATCTAGTAGGTTTCTTCGTTAAATGGCGCCACCATTGAGGGGCGGTTCTTTGGTGGCCAAGGGAGCGGAGCTTGGCTCCCACCTCCCTCATCCCTCCGCCCATATGGTTAATACAAATGTTCTGGTGCATTACAAATGAAGAATTATAGTTTCTTAGTTAAACGATATTGCCCTATCTAGTAGGTTTCTTCGTTAAATGATATTGTGATGTTTTGTGTTTTTTGTTTCAATGTTTTTGTTTTGTGTGATGTTTTGTGCTTTTGTTTAAAAAATAATAATATATCTCAATTTTAAATTATTAAAAACTCTTTCCATAAAACTTCACCGAACGACTTGAAAAAAATGGAACCTATCATTCAATCGTCAGCCATCGTGCTCCACTAAACCATTTTAAAAAATGTTATCTATGATGTAATTGTCGGCACTAGTTTCATTATGGCCCTTTTCTTGTTTTTTAAAATCTTCTCCATCTATCTATTCGTCTGTTATAGCAGCTAAAACGGACAACTAATCTGTTTTCTTTAACCTACATTTGGATTAACAGTATGGGCGGAGGGAGGAGGGAGGCGGGAGCGGAGCTCCGCTCCCTTGGCCACCAAAGAGTCGCCCCTCAATGGTGGCACGTTTATTTTTTAGTGGAGCTTTTAATATTCAAGCTTGCTATATCAAAAAAAAATGTATAAATCAAGTGATAATTTGATTTAGCAAAGTTATTTTCATAAAACCTATTTATATTTGTTTGTTTTTCAATTCAAATCAAATGAGTGTTTCTCTGTGTTTTAGATTGGTTTAATTATTTAATGAATGTTGTCATTCTAATTAAATCAAAAGACCTCCAATAAGGGTTTCTTAATGTTTTAGATTGGTTTAATTATTTAATGAATGGAGTCATTTTAATTAAATCAATAATCCTCCAAGGATATGGAATGTATGCAATGAATATAAAGAAATCCTACCATATCCTTCATAGTTTCAAATTTAGAAAAGAAGGATATTAGAAAAAAGATTTTCATTTTATTTTTTTCTTTACTCTTAGTTTTTTGTTATAGTTGCTTGAAGACTTTATTATTGTAGATCCATGAACATTGCACATGTTTTAAAATGAAATATTCTTTAGTGTTAAATTCTTTAGACATTAAAGTCATTTCTTAAATAATATTGTTCATTAAATGCCTTTAGGAGTAACCAATAGCATTAAAATAACATAAAAAAACAAAATGCAACCATGAACATCAATAACATAGAAAGAATAATGTATAAACCAAGTTTATTTTATTTTATTATTTCATTTTTTTCTAAATATTTAGAAAAAAATTACAAATAAAATAATAAAATTATAAGATTAACAACAACATAATTTCAATAATTTTAAATTTGTTAAAAAATGAACAACAGTTTTAAATTTGTTAAAAAAATGAAACAATAATTTTTGATTTATTAAATAAATCAAACACAAAATGGATTTGAATACACTTCATATTAATCTCTAATTTCATGGGCTAACATTGGAGTTTTAACGGATCCCAAGGCAAAAGGTTTAGCGTTGGTGGATCCCAAGGCAAAATCTTAAAACGATTCTCATTAAATTGTATAACCCGAATAAGGCCACTTCAAA
Organism: Pseudotsuga menziesii; assembly: GCA_001517045.1. NCBI lineage: Eukaryota > Viridiplantae > Streptophyta > Pinopsida > Pinales > Pinaceae > Pseudotsuga > Pseudotsuga menziesii. The sequence goes on along the minus strand of LPNX010221876.1, from coordinate 95,732 downwards.
ACTAGCTTCCAAAGAATATTAGAATATCATATTATTACGAATTATTATACAAATACGTGTAGAGGTCTGGTAGAATCAATGTGATTTGAATAAAAGCGTGTCTATGGTTGTAGTTGAGATCGAAACCAATTTATCTTGTCATGAAAGGAATGATATATCATTTCATTAACGCCGTAGTACAATAAAGCTGCAACTGAATCCATAAGATCATTATACTCGGTAATGAAATTAAATTGTAATGATCACAAAATAAGGGCGGAGGGCGGAGGGCGGAGGGCGGCGGGAGCGGAGCTCCTCCGCCCATACTGTTAATCCAGATGTAGGTTAAAGAAAACAGATTAGTTGTCTGTTTCAGCTGCTATTACCGGTAACAATCAAAATCTGAAACATTTTCTGTATTCTAAGCCAGATTTTGACGGTCTCCGTAAAATCTTGGCTGTATTTGACGGGTAAATTGACCCATGAGAGCATTTACCCATTTACCCGTCAAATTTGTTGGTTCCTTACTCTTTTCCCTCCCGGGCAAGTAGCAGCAATTATCTGTAGCAGGCTGACTGAATGCGAGACTGCGGTCGATAAGCGGCGGGGAATCACCAGGCAGCGGCACACCTTTGCATAAAACATTATCTTTACCCTCTGGCGGCATATACCGGAAAGCTGCATAATAAAGCGGCAAGCAGCATCATATACCAGCAAGCTGCACATAAAAAAACTATCTCAATTGATACACTTTGGCGTACAAAACCTCTGGTCATCCCTGTAGGCTCCAACCATCATGTCTTTGAGTCAACATAAAACCTTCAACTACCATGGAATCTATTACTGTTTAAAGTTGGCGGAACCTTTGTAAAGGTGTCCCTTCAAGATACTAAATCTTTTAATTTAATACCCCTATACTAGACTATAGTTCTTTGCATTAGTTCCGTAACATCCTTGGAAGCTAGCCTCAAAATAGGCTCACATGTTTAAGTCACTATACCCTCGGTAATACTTTAAGGCACCTACATCTTTATTTTTAGAGTTTGTAAAGATGTATATTTTATTTTATTTTAAATATAAATAGACTCTCTTTTTAATATTATCAAAAATATTATTCAATTAGATGCTTCTTGCATTCCCTTTTAGGGTTTGTGAAGATGTATATTTTATTTTATTTTAAATATAAATATAAATAGACTATCTTTTTAATATTATCAAAAATATTATTCAATTCAATTTCAACAATACTTGCCGGAGTTTGGTCAGAAATTTTGCCAACAAAGGTGCAAATGGTCTAGAGTTTAGCTCATTCCCTTTAATTCAATTTCAACAATTCTTGGCGAATTTTGGTCAGAAATTTCGCCAACAAAGGTGCAAATGGTCTAGAGTTTAGCTCACTCCCTTCAATCTAATGAACAGGGTAGGATCTATATGTAGCAGAGGCAGGTAGGTATTAAGCAGCTATGCTACTTTTCCCACTTAAGTCTGTGGACATAACAACAATACTTGCCGGATTTTGGTCATAAATTTTGCCAACAAAGGTGCAAATGGTCTAGAGTTTAGCTCACTCCCTTCAATTCAATTTCAACAATTCTTGCCGAATTTTGGTCAGAAATTTCATCAACAAACGTGCAAATGGTCTAAATTTTAGCTCACTTGCTTTGATCTAATGAACATGGTAGGATCTATATGTAGCACGATCTAATGAATAGGGTAGGCAGGTACTAAGCAGCTATGCTACTTTTCCCACTTAAGTCTGTGGACATAACATTATATGCCACTCCCTACCCGTTCACATGACATAGGGGGTTCAAATGACACGAGGATCATCGTATGACCCAAGAACCAGGTATTTATTGACCATATATAATTATTAATTAAATATTTTTAAACTATTAGAAAACCTATTTCGAGATTAGTTAGGGTTTAGTTCAAGAGTGGGGTTTAAAGTTTTTAATCTTAGTAAGACTTAGCACAGCCACAAATAAAGTAGCCCATGAATGCTGAGGGTTTAGTTAAAGAGTGGGATTTAAAGTTTTTAAACTTAGTAAGACTAGCATAGCCACAAATAAAGTAGTCCGTGAATGTTGAGGGTTTAGTTAAAGAGTGGGGTTTCAAGTTTTTAAACTTAGTAAGACTAGCACATCGACAAATAAAGTAGCATGAATGCTGAGGGTTTAGTTAAAGAGTGGGATTTAAAGTTTTTAAACTTAGTAAGACTAGCACATGCACAAATAAAGTAGCCCGTGAATGTTGAGGGTTTAGTTAAAGAGTGGTGTTTAAAGTTTTCAAACTTAGTAAGACTAGCACAGCCACAAATAAAGTAGGTCGTGAATGTTGATAGGCACAACCAACCACTTAGTTTTGTAAAGATAAGTGAATGTTGTTTACAAATAAAGTGCTGATAGGCACAACCAACCACTTATTTTTGTAAACATAAGTGAACCACTTAGTTTCATAAAGATACATGAATATTGTTTACAAATAAACAGTTTACAAATAAAGTGGCGAGTGAATGCTGATAGGCACAACCAACCATTTAGTTTTGTAACTAACCACTTAGTTTTGTAAAGATAACTGCATGTTAAACAAAAGCTAAAATGTACTTAGTTTTGTAAAGATAGCTAGCTGTTAAACAAAGGCTAAAATGTACTTAGTACTTAGTCACCATATGACACAAGAACCAAGTATTTATTACCATATATAATTATTAGTTAAATATAAATTTAAACTATTAGAAAACCTATTTCGAGATTGGTTACAGTTTAGTTGAAGAGTGGGGTTTAAAATTTGTATAGCATAGCCACAAATAAAGTAGCCTGTGAAATCTGATAGGCACAACCAACCACTTAGTTTTGTAAAGATAAGTGAATGTTGTTTACAAATAAAGTGGTGATAGGCACAACCAACCACTTAGTTTTGTAAAGATAAGTTAATGCTGTTTACAAATAAAGTGCTGATAGGCACAACCAACCGCTTAGTTTTGTAAAGATAGTGGGTTGTTAAACAAAGGCTAAAATGTACTTGGTTTTGTAAGGATAGACCACGTAGTTACTTTAAGTACTTAGTTTTAGTTTTGTAAAAATAGCTGGTTGTAAAGATAGCTGGCTGTTAAACAAAGGCTAAAATGTACTTAGTTTTGTAAAGATAAGATAGTTGGCTGTTAAACAAAGGCTACAAGCTAAAATGTGATGTACACTTGGTTTGGTTAATGTTGGTCAATGCCGATAAGTGCCTATAGGCATAGTTACGATGGACGCTAATCCTTTAAAAACCTCAGTGGAGAAAAAATTAAAGCCTACACACATGAACACATGATTGGTAGATAGTTAAGATGAATGCTAATCCTTTAGAAATCTGAGTGGAACAAAAAGCCGACACCTATGAGCACATTACCTTAAAACTTCTTTAATAAGGAGATGGTTGCGCAATGCCCTGAAGAGTGTAAATCATTTCTTAAAACCGGTGCCTACCAAATTATTAATTTCCATTTGTAGACTGTGAAAAAACAACAATTTCCCAACCTTTTCCTTTGGTATCTCTCAATCACGTTTCATTTGTTTGCAAATCTGTTACGGATTCTACGGAATTCTACGAGAATGTTCTTGGATTTCAGCAAGTTAGGAGGCCATCTTCATTCGATTTTGAAGGAGCTTGTTAAGATATTTGGGTCAATATAGTCCTTTACCCAACATTACTGTCTGAATATAATATTTCATATATCTTCCGACGGATCTAAAATGTTGTTGATGTCCAGCTTATTCGGTTATGATGTGGGGATTCATCTCTTACAGTGCAGGTCTTGGGATGATCTCCCTAAGAAAACTAAGATCGATCCAAGAGATAACCAAATCACTTTTCAGGTTTACTTAAAGTCCTATAGTCACCTTTGAGAGATTCCTACTATTATTCTAGAAGGATTTGCTTCATTTTAGAGCTGTCGTGATCACTGTTACTATTTTTTCTCTCGTAGTGCCCATATGTTATTTTATTGGAAAATAAATTGTAACAAATGGAAAGAAAATATGAAAAATGTGTTGTGGAAGACGAAGGGTTGTACATCGTCCAACTTTTCTTCCATGATCCTGATGGTTACATGCTCGAGATTTGCAACTGTGAGAATTGTCTTGTTATTTTTGTGTCCTCTTATGTGAGGTAAACCTCTATGAAGTTTGCTTCAGCTCAATCTAAGCCAAAGGGGAGCTCCTTAGAAATCGCTAGGTTCAAATGAATGTTCGTGCACCACAAGTTGACATTGTTCATTTAAGTTATTAGCTGATTTCTTATTACACAACTATATTTTGGGAAGTTCTTTATGGTGTTTACTATATTTTGTGACAATAATGAACATGGCATCATGGCAAACAACATAAAAACAAAATTTAAAATATATAATTTTAATAAAAACCTTTTGTTTTGTTCTATTTACTATATTTTGTGATAATAATTATGTCTATTCACAAAAATAAAAGCATTGAATAAGTTAAATTGGCCATTTGGATTCATTGGGTAGATATATTCAACATGAATAGAGATCATGAAATAAGCTGAATAAATACAATTTTAATAAAAACCATGGATTTGCTCCATTTAGTATATTTTGTGACAATAATGAAGATGGCATCATTGGCAAGAAGCCATTATATCGATTCACAAAAATAATAGCATTGAATCAGTTGAATAGCTCATTTGCATTCATTGGGTAAAAATAATTGGACATGAATAGAGATCATGAAAAAAGTTGAATAAATGGATTAAATACGTTGAATTGGTTATTTGCATTCATTTATATTGACCTTGTTCAATTTAATGTAGTATCGATGCAATTTTTTTTTAATGTAGTTTTTTTAATTTTAGTGAAACACTTGTGCAGAAGATGTTAAAAGAGCTTCAACCCCTATTAGGAGGGATGTTTGTAGAGGAGCACTTTGGGCATCTTGAAGACATAGATTACCTAATGGAAGAGGACCTTGATGTCCATGAAGAAATCCAAGCTCAAAAAATTCCAATTTCGATGAAGAATTTGGCTTGCATGATATTGTTGGTTAGTTTCATGTCTTGAAGAAAATGTGAACTTTGACAAGTTTTTGATAAGATATATTGGTAATGTTTTGACTTTCAGACTTTATTTTAGAAATAAAATTTCTATATATAATGTTTTTAATATGTTATTTATATATATATGGTATTGTTTTTCTTGAATTTATGTGAATGGTCACTTTTTGGAAAATAATATAAAATTGTATCATTTTTATACAAAAGATCTCTCAAAATCCATTAATTATGACTTTCAATGTATTTATTTTCTCTAAATTTTTACAATTTTGTCAATAAAAATGTCTTTTTTTGTCCATAAAAATGTATTATTTTAAATAAAAATTTGCAAAATGTATATGTTTTCATTATAACATGCTTCTAATTGTATGATATTTTGTTAAATTTATAAAAAAACACTTGAAAATAGAAACTAAAAATATTTTAGGACAAAGATTATTCAAATGCCCCAAAAAATGCCTCAAAATGAAAATGTGTGATACCGGTATCAACCTTTTTTTAAATGAAGGTAATAATAGCTACTAAAATTAGGAGAGAGAAAAATGAGAACTGTGTCGAGTTCTCGTTTCATAGTATAAGTGGTTGAGATCCAGGGTTGGATGGACTTCAAAGATTTAGAGTTTGCACAAAAAGAAAGTGAAGGTTCTCGATGGAACCCAGCAGAGTGTTTGGGCTAGTAAATTTATTCACACATTCATGATATTTTATTTCTTGAGTTTCTCGCCATGTTTCATGAGTGGTTGTCTAAGTTGGAAACCCAACAAAGAACTTTTCAAGGAGGAGAACCAAGAGAGTGGAGTCCTCAATTGATTGATCGGATGAAAAAAGTAAGAAACCCTATATCAAGGGCTGTGTATTTTGGAGTAGATAGTATCCTAGAAGGATATATTACTGAGTTCATTGTTGACACAATAACCTCATACAGTGAGGTAGAGTGAAAAAAATTTCAAGGACCACGCAGCATATACCTTTCCTCTTTAAAGACATGGATAAAAATTATTTTATGTGAAAAAGGAATTATATGAATGCAACAAGACTAAATAGAAAAGAGTGGATATATCTTATTAGAACCCTAGAGTGATATGTTCCCAGGAGATAGAGGAAATGAACTAGAGAAAGTATTTTTAATAAATGGAAGAATATTCAAGTTCGACAAATGAAGAAAAACTCTATTAGAATGAGGGAGTTCCAGTACAAATCGAGAAGAAGAAGAATATGAGTTTGCATCATACTTAGACGAAGCATCTTGTGACAAAGAAGAGGAATATCAGCCGATCTCAGAAGGAAACGAAGAGTCAGAAGACTCCACTGAAGCTCCAAAACAAGAACGTTCTTACAAATCACCTACAATACCAGAGGTAAGATCGCGAGACCTGTCTTCAAGTAATTTTGTTAATACGAGTACAGAAACATTGTAAATAGCGGACAAGGAAGTTCGACTAGTTCAAATTTTGTTCCGACTATACCAGCATCAAATACAATGGATGGAACTGACATTAAGCTACAAATATTCAATGGAAATGAGTTGGAAGACTCAGAACAACATTGGTTTATTTGTGAAGATGTCTGGATTGTACGTCAAATCAAGGATGAGAATATCAAGAAAGCATAGATGATCACGACTCTGCGAGGTCGTGCACTTGACTGGTATATGAAATTTTCCATAGTACTAGTAGGAGTTTCCCTGAAAACAATCAATGATATTTGACTGGGTTTGATAGATGAATTCAAAAATTTGAAGTCTGAATCACAGTGCATCACCAAAATCAAAGAGATTAAGCAGCTACCAACATAATCTATTTGGGACTTTGACCAAATATTTAAGACATTTATGGCCAAAGTGAGTTTCCAAATGTCAAATGTGCAACACAAGGAATGGTTTATTGCCACCTTGTTACCACATATCCGAACCCCATTGATGCAACAAAAACTCGTGTCACAAATAGAGGATATTTGAATAGAAATGAAATTATAAGCCTCACTAGTTGGAGACACAGGCTCAGGAATGATGCAAATTCATTCGCAACCAACCAATATTACGATGTAGCTATGGGAAATTGAAAGAGGAAAGGGAGTTCAGGAATAACTATGGTGTACATGATGAAGAACATAACGACATCATAAATATAATTTCTTAGATCTCATGAATTATGTTGTAGTAGGTGCGTCGAACCCATTAAAAACCCAAGGAATTCCTTGGTGTAGAATATGCTAGACTATGGGCCACAAGTACGAGGAGTGTCTTTATTTACAGAAGATTGTAAGCAAACTCGCTAGTATGTATTGTAAATTTTGTAAATCATTAGGTCATGATGAAAAAGACTATAGAGCACTTCAACTACTGCAAGAAAGGACAATGGATACCTACTTAACGAAAATGATGAGCATATGCAAGCTAAATGAATGGAGCCTCAATATCATCCTCCTCAAAATCAATAACAGTAATATCATCAACCGCAATACCAACAGAATTAGTATCCTTAACAACAACAATACCCTCTACAAAAGGGGGGTGGGAATTTTAGATGTCGAGGACAGCAACAAGGAGGAGGAAATGGCAGGATAGAACTGTCGTTAATCCTAACCCGGTGTAGAATCTGAATCTGAATCCCAATCAAAATATGAAGATGATTTCTGCCGAACCAAGACAACCCCACATTGTTGTAGTTACAAGAGGAGGTGTTGCAATGGGAGCAAACCAAAATACACAAGGACAACCACAGGTGAGACCTGTGGCACAAAAGAAAGCTTTTCTATATTTCCAATAGGAGAAATAAGTCTTCTTGAAGGTGCATCCAAACTTTGTTGATACTAATCATCCGTCGACATCTAGACAAGTTAGAGCTATGCTCGAACACTTTGGACAACTAATCAGGAAGCCACCAATGAGAAAGTTTAGTAAGATTAAAGAATTTTTTAAAATTTGTTTAGCACTAATCAATGATAAAGATTTTTTCATAGAACTAATAACACTTGTAGAAGAAACCAAAGAAGACCTGTGACCCGAAAAAATAGATAATCATATCAGGAGAAAAATGAAGACCTACCAAGAACTGCAAATGACTGCATAGATAGGAGATTATGATATGGATTATACCATATTATATTTGGGCTTGAATTTCAATTTATTGACTAGAAAAACATGGGAGAGAATGAATAAGCCATGAATGCATGGGTCTCCTATTCAACTAAACCTTGCGAACCAGTCGAAGGTTCTACCAGCTGGTAGACTAACTCAAGTACCTATGGAATTTGAAGGCTTAAGAACATATGTCAACTTCAAATTTGTTGACATTGTCAATGACACAAAACCATATCCTGCACTTCTAGGAATTGATTGGGAAATAGAAAACCAACCATTATAAACTTCAAGAAAAGAATATTTTCTTTCGAAGATTCTGAAATAAGAGTGGTTGCACCAATTGATCCGCTTGAAGGACAGATATATGTCGATCATGTACATAGTGAAGGGCAAGACAATTATTTAGATCACTTGTACAACATCATGTCTTTGAAGGAAGACTATATAAACCCAACAATTGATGGAAACCTCAGTTGGCGAAATGTAAGCTCGTGCACGTCCGACTCGGACGATGCTCTGGAAAATTGGAAGAACAGGTTACATGAAGTCTCCATGCGAAGATGTGCAAGAATCACAAGAGTTGTCCAAAGGGTAGGAAATGAGGCGTGCATCACCTACATATGAAGGATTACCTAACCTTGCATATTTTTCACTAGAATTTGAAGAAAAATTCACAGAGTCACAATGATTGTCCACTTTGGACTATGTTTTGAAAGCTACACTCGCTAGATGGTGGAGTACACACAAACAATCTATCTTCGAATGGACACAATATAGGAGATTAATGGAGATCCGATTTGGGGAAGAGATCAGTTTCCATGATCAGAAATATACAAGACTGACAGATCTTGGGAAACATATTGAGCACTGTCAAAGGATTTGGAAAGAACATCCGTGATAAGAATGGGTTCATCGATTCATCCACACTATGAAAATGGTACCAAGAAGTTGGTAAACATCAGAAGAACTGCCATGAGGAACTATCGAATGGAAAAGATTAGTTGTAAGCTTCATCCAGACATTTGATTTTGCAAGAAAACACCCAACAATAGATGATGCATGATAGGTAATAAAGGAGAAGATATTTGAAGAAATCCTGGTTGCAGATACGAATTTCCATCAATGCAGCATGACTATACACAACTGGATGCAGTGTTACAATCTCATGGGAGAACTAGATGATGATGATGTGCTTGAGACAAATATACTCGATTCAGAAGGTATACGTACAATAGAGGGAGCTTCTATAACCACTGACCAATTCTAAAACTACTCAAGATTAAGAAAGTAAATATTGGGTTGCTTGAAAAATCGAAGTTTGCTAACATAGGATATTACTGGGATGAAGAGATTGTGGGAAAGATCACTAACTTATTATATGAATTTTAGGATCTATTCCCTACAAAGTTTTTTGAAATCAAAGGAATAGTTGGATACCTTGGTGAAGTGAAGATACCCCTGAGGCCCGATGAAAAATCGGTCAAACAGAGACCATACAAATTAAACCTGCGCTACAAAGAGAAAGTTAAAGCTGAACTTGATCGAATGCTAGAGGCAGGTGTAATAGAACGAGTTGAAGAATCCAAATGGATTATCCCAATCATAGTACAAGACAAGAAAAGTTCAAGAGAAGTCAGGATATGTGTTGATCTCGGGAAATTAAAAGATGTTTGTTTGCACGATCCATTTCCAACTCCATTTATAGATGAAGTATTGGAGAATGTTGTAGGATAAAAAATGTATTCATTTACAGATGGATTCTCAAGATATGATCAGGTAAGAATTGCAAAGAAGATCGCTACAAGACTACCTTTGCAACGGAGTGGGGATGCTACAATACACGATAATTCCTTTTGGACTCAAGAATGCACCTGCAATCTTTTCTCGAATTGTAGTTGCTACATTTAAATATTTTACACAAAAATTCCTTGAAGTCTAATTTGATGACTAGACAGTATTTGGTCTTATAAGAGATCACATAGAAATTATTAGAATGATGTTGGAATGATGTCGTCAGTACCAAATTTCTCTCAATTTGAGAAAGTGTATTTTTTGTGCACTTTTTGGGGCTCTGTTAGGCCACGTGGTCTGTCATGATGGAATTTTGGTAGATCCAGCTAAAATAGCCATCATCCTTGAATTACCACCACCTACCACAGTTAAGCAATTAAGATCAACTCTAGGACATACGGGATACTACAGAAAGTTCATCAAAGGATATGCACAAGTGACTGCCGCAATGGAGAAATTCTTGAAAAAAGAAACTAAGTTTTAGTGGAAAAATGAATGCCAAGAAAGTATGGATAAGCTGAAAAGAAACATGGTCGCTGCTCCCATACTCATATTTCTAAAATGGAAAAAATAATTTCATGTTCATGTCAACACATCCTCTGTTGCGATTGGAGTGGTACTAATGCAACCAGGAGAAGGAGAGATTGATCACCACATTTATTTTTCTAGCAGAAACCCATCAATTATAGAGAAGAATTATCAACTATAGAGAATAATTACACTATAACAGAGAGGGAAGGATTTGTGATGGTTTATGCATTGGAAAGATTTAGACATTACTTGCTGGGGGGACATTTCAAAATGTACATTGAGTATTCTGCACTGAAATATTTGGTCAATAAGCCAGTGTTGAGGGGGGAGATCTGCTGGTGCCTTGTTCTCTTCTAAGAATTTTACTTTGAGATAATTTTTAAACCAGGATGATTAAACTTGGGACCAGAACACCTATCAAGAATTGAGAGTGCAGAAGAACCTACTAGTATGGAAGATAATTTCCTTGATGCATAATTGTTTGCGATAAATGCGTTTGATAATCAATATGAATATATCATACAGTTCCTAACTACGATTTTTGTGTTGGCCAAGTTCACAACAACACAGAAGAAACAACTAGTAACGGGAGCTACAAATTTCCAATTTATTTCTTTCCACTTGTATAAACTGGGCCCTTATGAGATACTTCGACATTGTGTTTTCGAACATGAGTGACCCATTATTTTAATTGAAGCACATGTTGTTATTGCATGAAGACACTATGCAGGAAAGACGACCGCGCACAAGATATTATAGGAAGGGTTATGGTGGCCTACCATGCATGCATATGCTCGAGATTACTATCACAGTTGTGATGTCTGCCAAAGAATAGGCAAGCCATCCATAAGAGATGAAATGCCACTGGTACCACAACTCACATTATAGGAATTTGATAAATGGGATGTTGACTTTGTGGGACCTATTAGTCTAGCAGGGAAGCACACAGGAGCTAGGTATATTATCACCGTGATGAGTTACCTAACTTGATGGGAAGAAGTTTCTCCCATCAAGGATTGTACTATTGTGACAACAATGAAATTTCTATTTGAAAATGTCGTAACAAGGTTTGGGTTCCCAAAGATATTGATTAGCGATCAAGGTACGCATTTTGTTAATCAATTAATTGAAGAACTAACTGATGAATTTCATATATAGCATAGAATAACAACTCCATATCACCTGCAAGAAAAGGTAGTGATCGAAGCATTTAACAAGATTCTGTAAACTACACTAACCAAAGTCTGCAATACAAGAAGGGATGATTGGGACTAAACAATTTATGTAGTACTATGGGCATATCGCACAACATGTAATAATTTGGCATGCTAGACACTGTTCAAGTTAGTATATGGACAGGAAGTTGTCATGCCTATGGAATATATTGTACCAAGTTTAAGAGTGGTGGTGCTCATAGAAATGACATATGTCGATGTTGTCGAATAAATATTACTTTAGTCAATCCATTTGGAAGAAGAATGCTTCATTGCAAGATTTCACCAAAATGTAGAAAACCCAAGGTATAAGGTATGGCACTATAGACACATTAAGAACACGCAATTTTCATGTTGGAGGCTTTGTTTTTATGTATGACAACAATTTTTCAAACACCAAGGAAATTTGAAGACATATTAGTTAAGTCCATATGTGGTTAAGGAAATCCTTGATGGCAGAGCAGTGAAATTGTAAAAATTAGATGGCGCGGAAGTCAAGGGGATCATCAATGGGAGTCGGTTGAAGCCTTATTTTGATAAATGCGACTAGGTCGCACAAAATAATAATAATGAGGAAGCATATGATATAGGAGAAGAGTGACTCTCACAGGCCGCGACAAGGGAAGTGTGACACTAAAAACAATATCACGTTGGAAAATTTATTTGAAAGGATTGTTGAGATGACAATAGTCAATTATTAAATCCGCAGACACCAAGGAAATTCGAGTAGACATCAAGGGAATTTGAGGGTCACTTCTACCATTAGTATCATGGAATCACATTGAAAAGAGGCAGCTTAGCTTGAACCTCCACATAAAAAGTCATACCGATGACCCACGTGATGGTTCATGTTGTCATTATGCTACTCGATGATGGCGTGTGTAAATATTTGACAAACTAATTGTTGGAATGAACCCTCTATTAGTGGTTCGTTACCAGCTAAGGTCCATATAATGCCACAACCAGTATTTTTTGCAAGACACAGAGTTACTGAAAACTTGTCAAGAAGTATGACTAGTAAGAGTTTTAGTGCTAATGGCCCCAGGGGCCCTTTTGAGGACACTATAATTATTGTTCTAAGTAAGATAAATGTTGTTGGATATGTCCCAATAGAGGTCAAGAGTCGCTCAGAGATTAAACTAGTTTCAGGCCTCCATGCAAAAGTGCCTCCACCCATCTTGGTAATGATGCCAATGAGAAAACCTTCTTATACTCGTAAGAACAATATTTTCTTGAAGGAGCTGAGAACGAATGTAGAAGTAGTGGAAAGAATTCAAAGACTGGCAGACATCCTGCTGAAGCCTTCGGACAAGACTGTGAAATTAATTCCCACAGTGCATAGTATCTGTTGTTGAGAACTATCTGTCTGAATGAATGTTTGGACTGAGGAACGAAGAAAAAAATGCCAAAGTCATCACCATCATCACTGTAAACTGTTGAAAATATGAGAGGTGATGATGATTCCAAAAATGATTTGAATCAACACACTCCAATGGAGGGAGGTACTACATATTGAGGATGACATATCTCACCAGCACTAATGAAAAGAGAAACACTGACTAGATGTCAAACAAAGTGACTGTCATGAGCTCTGAGGCTTACCTGGATGTCGTGTACTCATTCATGGATAATGTCGAGGAATATTTTGGAGGGAAGAAGGAAAAATATAGGATGAGTTAAAAGCTGAAGCTGTAAATGCCGACAAGGAAAATCAGTGATGGCGATAAGTGCCTCATCCCCTTTTTCCTAATCCTCTAAGCAATAAATACATCTAATAAGAAGGACAAATGAGAGTAGTACCAGAATTATAAAGACTACAGTGAGCAGTAAATGCAGAAGGAACATATAGTCAAACACAGAAGGAACATAAATTCATCATGTACATAAGAACGTGCACGAAGTAGCGGCATCTGTAGAAAGATTCATGCTAGAACACGTCAGTTTCAACATGGTGGAGCACATGCAAAAAACATAGGAAAAAGTGTGCTCAAAGAAAGAGAAGCTTGTGAAAATTGTGGAGTATTTTCAGAATGAAATCAACGCAAGTCAGTCCAAGGAGCAATGGTTCATGTGGCTCAAGACGAGCCATAGGTGAGTGTCGGGGGCTTGTTGGGCCTAGGGACAGTAGGGAAAAATTCATGTACAATTATTCCTAAGTATGGAGAAGAACATAAAGGAAAAGAGGAAGGAGTTATAATTGAGGAAGAAACATAAAGGGAAAGGAGAAGGATGTTGCGACAAAAGAAGTGAAAGAGAGGAAGAAGGCAAAGAGAAGGCGATGGAAGAGGAAGTTGCACCAGATGAGTAAGCCACGGTAGAAGGATAGAACATGATACGAGATGATATGGAAGAATATCAGTCGAAGCATGTGTGAAAATAACGTGACAGCCGAAAAACAACAATAAGCCATAATGCTGAGAAAGCAACAGTCCTTAATGATCATGGGTACGAGCTCGACTAGAGATAGTGAAAACCACACATGTGAAGGCATATTTGTAATTTAGATCAATAGTGCCTCTCGTTATTTGTTTCTATAATAGGAAAGACAACATGCTGGTTGAATATAGCAAGTCGGCTGAGATAGAGACCAATAATATTCCACATAGCCATCCCTTTTTCATGTTAAATGTAAAGACCAATAATCTGTATCAGGGACTCATCACTCCCTCTTACGATGTATACCAATATGGACAACTCCAATATTTTCCCTAAAGTAATCGAACTTAACTTTTGACAAAGGCTTGGTCAATATATCGACTATTTTCTTGGTTGTCACAATATATTGGATCTTCATTGCTCCTCTCTACACCATATCACTGATATAGTGGTACCTGATGTCAATGTGATTTGAGTCATCATGGAACACAAGGTTCTTGAAAAACTTCACACAACTTGGGTTTTTGCATAACACACAATTCGCCTCTAACTCGAGATCGAACAATCTTGTAAGTAGCTTCCTAAGTCACACTCCCTCATATCTAGATGAACAAGCTACAATGTAATATTCCTTGGCTGTACTTATACTTTAGTTCCACACTTGTCTACTTCCTTTTAAACTTATAATATTCTCTTCATATCTATGGAACTACCAACCCAACCTGAGTCAACATAGCCCTGTAGGATAATCCTTTGATCTGTTGCATATATGAGGCCATAATCAACTGTACCCTTTAGGTACCTCAACACATGATGTGCATCAATAAGGTGAACATGTCTAGGCTCTATAATGTACTAACTTAATGTTTTTACTACAAATCATATAGTTAGCCTTGTGTTCATCAAGTACATCAATGGATCAATACGTCCCTGCTTAAATACTATGACACCATTTTTCTCTAAAGTAGTATCACACAGTAAATTCAAGTTCTATGCCATTGGTGTGGCCATGGACTTATAATCCATTGTCCTGAATATCTTAAGGATATATACTACATATTTTTCTTGATTAAGGAAAATATCATCTTGATTCTATGACACCTCAACACCTAATAAACAATGCATTATACCCAGGTTTTTCATCTCAAACTCTACGGAAATTTTCTTCCTTTTTTTTGCAATGAGATTCTCATCACCTATTAAGAACATGTCATCTACATACAAAAGTAGTATCACTGATTTTCCATCCTCAACCTTAAAGTATAGTTTGGAATCATCTTTACTCTTGGTAAATCCCAAACTCATTAGAAATCCATCTATCTTGTCATATCAGGTCCTAGGTGCCTATTTCAAACCATAAAAGGCCTTCTTCAATTTGCACACATGTGTTTCTCTATAATGTGTCTCAAATCCTAGTGGATTCTTGTCATACTCTTCCTCTTCTACTGCACCATTCAGGAAGTTTGGTTTACCTTCCACTTCATCACAATAGTTATCACAAGTATAACTATAATTGAAGTGTATCTCAATACAAGCGCACATGTCTCTTCATAGAAAATTCCATTATTCTAGGAGAGTTCATGATGCACAACTCTTACCTTGTACCTCTATATTATGCTTGATTTCATAAATGAAGGTTTTTGATAAATAATCACTTTTTCTTTAAAAGAAGTCTCGTCATCCTTCTCTTGTAGGTGATTGTACATGATCTTTCCTATAGGTCAAATTCACTTGCATGATTAAAAACATTTCACAATTTTCAAAGCATATTAATAATGACAAATTCTTATGTGTAAACACATAGGTCGCGTAATCATGCAACTATCTTAGCCAATGCTTAATCACAACACTCATCCATATCCCATATACATATGATAACTTTCTAGATTCCTTACATCTCTACCAGAACATAATTAAGAGTGTGCATTTATCCCAACATGTCATAAAAAAGGTTTCATTCTATATAAGAAATAATGCCTCATGGAATTTTGTGCATCACCATAGGGTACTTACCCATTACATGAGTATTAGTAGTATATTGTTCTTAAATGCATTCACTCTAACATGCATAATACATTTCCTGATTCTAGGAACATGAATATGTACACAACTAAACAATAACATTTAAACAATTATATATACAGTAAATGACAATTCAAATACTTATGTTTGTTTGTTTGGTTGACTCCCTCTTGATCTCTTCCTCCTTGCAGGAACTACTATAGTCTTTGACGGCCTGATCTACTCCATTGTTTGATTTTGAGGACATGTGCCCATTTTTCTCATGATTGACAAGTTGTTGTAGTAGTAGTGTGAGGAATCACCTCACAAGTTGGACCAGTAAATAAATAATTAAATAATTAAATTACATTTTTGCACAAATAACAAGTCGGCCATAGTTAAGCAATTAGGTTGGCCCTATTCACAAGACCCCTTGAAATCAGTATAAATAGTAGGGATGCCTCCTCATTTGAACACATCAACAATATAAGTTCTCTACTGCAAGGAGGTCACTGCTGCAACTACGAGGAGTGTTCTCTGGGGTTCTCCACTTTGGAGAAGTTTCTGTCTTATTATCTTGGGTTTGTGATACTACTATTTGGATCTACTTCTATCTATGAACTATTTATCTCTTTTGGAAGGTGCAATCTCATGGGATACAATATTTTTGTCTATGGTTGGGAGATGATTTCTAATCACAGTGGCTAAAAGAGCTCCATTGTTTGTTTTCTGTGCTCTATCATTCTTTTGATGATCCTTCCTATGATCCTATAAAAACTAACATGCTATCAGAGCAGTGCTAAAATAAGTCATTGATAGAAACTAGGGATCCATGTTTTGGAGTGTTTTCCACCTGAGATGATCATGGAATGAGCATAAAGCAACTCACCCTCTTAGGGTGCATCTTTCTATTGTGGCTAAATATAGTTTGGTGAAAATTCACTTTTTGAACTAATACTACCAGGGTCAATACCTAGGGATCCATATATATATCCCCTTTTCTCACTATTTTGGCTCATTCTTATCTTCCTCCAACTTTCCTTGCTAGGTCGCAACTATCTGTGAAAGTAGATTTCAAATCTGGAAATTTTCATTTCTAACCTATTCTCTTCTAGAGATAGGAAACCAGGGTTTCTAGTTTTTATCTATCATGTCCATAGATCTAGGAGAAAAGGAGGTGTATTCAACTCACCTTGATAAGGCACAACTCCTTGTGGATTCAAATTTGCAAATATCCACACTTCAAATTTGACCTAGCTCCTACTAGGGTTTCTGAAGCAATTTTTAGATCAACGTGAAGGTTAAACATAGATTTGAAAGGGTTTCCAAGTCTATGGTTCTCATTAATATTGTTGATGAGGAGATTCCATAACAAATGAAGAAGAAGGATCTCTCTAATATCCAATGTCTTAGATGTCAGAAGGTTAGTCACTATGTTGTACACCTCGTGACATGGTTCAAATAAAAGGAATGATGATCATATGGATTTCGTCTTCTCCCTATATTGAGGTGATGATATGAAGATCCATATTGATATGGACTCCCAGGAAGAAGATGAAGATCGTAGGAATCTCATGATTCCTACCAAGGGGCAGTTGGATCCCACCCACAAGATAATAAATTATAAGTTTTTGGACTTATTTATCTTATAGATTACATCTGGTTGTTTTGAACATATTTTGTATGCAAAACTATATTCCTAAAATTATGAATATTGTTGAGCATTTGATATAGTTCTTTTATTGATGAATAGTAGGCTTATGTCATATTTATTATATATATGATTGATTAATAACCGATAATGTTGCACAATTGTCCTTAATCTCGTTATGGAGTTGTTCTAGGATGATATCTTCGTTCTACATGATTAGAGTATTGCACACTCTTCTACAGGAGATAGAAATCATCCAAATAGTTACCATTTGGGCTTAGGATGCATATGAGTGTTATGTTTAAGCATTAACTAAGATACATTATATTTTCATAACATTGGATAAATTTGATTATGCAATGTTGCTAACCATGTGATGGGATTTGACTTGTAGGTAAAATATCATATCATATGGCCTACAAGTAAAGGATGAAGAAACTTGTTGTAATGGACAAGTGATCATGTTGAAATTTATAAAGAATAGATGGATAGGAAGTAGGAAGCTTCTAGGAACATGGCTCTCATCCCAGAAAGAATGATGACTTATGGTCGAAACAATTAAGTGGAAGTCATGGATATTTAGTAGTAACATTAGATAGATGAGGACCAAATACATCTAGATATATGTGGATACATGACCCATAGACCCGGATGATCTACTGTAGATATTAGCAATTGGAATCGGAAGGATAATCAGAGGAAATTTGGGGTCTAAAATGGGCCTTATAAGAAAATGCACCAACAATAAATTTTGTGAGTTGGAATTCAAGAACCAATACAATTTCAATAAAATGAGTCAACCATAATGGTTGAATTGACATATTTGTCATAAAAGAAAACTACTTTTTTTGTTCGTATTCTCGACATATCTCCCTGTGTTTTTACTCAAATTTCATGAGGGAGAGCTCATTGGATGCAAAATTTAATTCTGCATCCAACGAGTACCCACACTACATACTTTTGACAGACCCTGCTACCCCAAAAATAAGAAATACCTGAAAAAATGTGATGATGATGTCATCATCACATTTTTTCACGTATTTCTTGTTTTTGGGGTAGCGGGGTCCATCAAATGTATGCAATGTGGGTACTTGTTGGATGCGGAATTAAATTCCGCATCCAATGAGCTTTCCTGCTCATAATTTGAGTAAAAAAATAGGGAGATATGTCGAAAATACGAACAAAAAAATTAGTTTTTTTCATTCTTCCTCCAAAATTAATAGCTATTATTTTATTATTTTAACTATTATTTTATTATTTTTCTTAGGAGGCCCATTTTAGACCTCAAATTTCCTCTAATGTCAATGAATATTGGTCTCTCTACTATAGTTGTTCCTCTCTTCGACGATTATGGAAAGTAATTACTTTCAGTTAGATTCATGACAAATGGATACTAGAGGACAAGAGTTACTCAATGGATTTCTGAGGATACAACAAGATTTTTTCCATGAGATGAGGATCCTGTCCTATTGCATCATTTATGGATGGTGTGGCAGAAACCTTATGAATTCTTCCTAATTTAAGGAAGAGAACAGTTGAGATTCTAAGAAGATAAAGCATGATGCATGTGAGTACGTGGTTACACCGATGGTGATGTTGTTTTGAGACATACAAACATTTAAAGGATATTTGATGTACCTAGTCGTCACTAGGATGGATAATTACTTCTTACCTATAGAAAACTCCAGAAAGGGAGAAGGATGCTCAAATTCATAGGGAGAAAAGCACTCCAGTATAGAGGGAGGACTCATGAGCACCCTAATATGGGTTGGGGAAACTAGTGTTTTGATACTTTCTCACATACATGTACATGAAATCAATGATATTATTTGTTATTATTTTTTCATATCTAGAATGAGTCAGGAAATAAATGTATTCCCTGGTATATTTGATGCCTCTGCTATTTGACATGTGTGCAGGTTCTCAGAAGATTCTATGATTGCACACTAGTATTTGGAGGATACAGGATGGGACCATACTTTATTCCCTATAACTATTTGATGAAGCAAGAGATTGGTTCCATGATTACATTCATCGTGAGAGGGAAGAATGAGTTATGTGTGAACTCTTTGTTCCATGTGAACACTTGTGAACATGACGGTGATTCTATGTGAACCCATGAGTTATAGGTGAACATTTATGGACAATGGTTTTATGAGAACACTTATGAACTATGACGGTGATTCTTTCTGTACACCTACGTTCTAGGTGAACATTTGTGGACACCTGTGAACTATGATAGTTATTCTATGTTAACTTCTAAGTTTTGGGCGGACACCTATGTACAATGGCGGTGATTATGTGTAAACTCCTAAGTCATATATACACACATATGGACATTGATGTTTATTCTGTGTGAACTCCTAAGTTTTGGGTGGACACCTTTGGACAGTGACAGTGATTCTATGTGAACTCATGAATCCTATATACACAACTATGGATAATGACAGTGATTATGTGTGAACTCCTAAGTTGTGTGTGTGGAAACTTGTAGACACATGTGGATGGTGATAATGATTCTATGTGAACTTATGAGTTCTTGGTGAATACTTATGTGTAGTGGTTATGTGTGAACCTGTGTGGGCTTTGGAAAAGTCTTCAAATACAACATAAAATAAGGTTGGAACTATGAAAGACGTGTGGTATTCACATCCAGGATGAAATAGGGAAGGCTATGTGTAATACATGTGGTATTCACATCCAACATGAAACATGGATGGCTCTATGGAAGATGTGTGGTCTTCACATCCAACATGAAATAGGGTTGGATCTCTGAAGGAAGCATGTTCTTCAAATACAACATGAAAAAGGGTTGGATCTATGGAATACATGTGGTATTTACATCTAGTATGAAAAAAAACCAACTCTGTAAAATATTGCATCCAGTATGAAGAAGGATTGGCCCTATGGAGAGCTACATGCACTATGAAAAACAATTGGCTCTATAGTGGTAAACCCAACATGAAATAGGGTTGGTTGTTGTTATGTTTTATATGTTGTAATAGATTAAGTCCTAACTTGATTCTCATTTAATACATTTTCATAATAACATCATAAAGATGATAATTGAAAGAAACACAATCATAAGGTACACAACAATTTATCTTGGGAAAACCCCCCAAAAAATCCTCAATATAGATTACCAGCATGCAATGACCAAAGAACAAGGTCTCATAGATAGACAGGAAAAACCCCAAGCATATGATCCAAAACAATAAATACATTGGTCCTCATCCTTCTCTGTCTCTCCTTTTCTCTCTCTCTTGTGCAATACAAGTGTGTGTGAGTGTGTGCAAATGAGGGAGGGAGCCTCCCTATTTATACTAAACTTCCCAACTGAATTTTACCCTAATTGGGATGACCTAAATAACTGGTAGGGTCTACCTACCAAGGTAAACTTCACAATAATAATTATATTCATCTTTTCTGTGTGATATTGACCCGAATTACAATTGATGGTTTATCTCATGAGATTTGCATGAACTTTTACACCGGTAACATATCCTGAAGGAGGAATAATAATAATGTGAAGTACAAGTAGAATATTATTTGAAGCTACATTATTTCAACACTCCCCCTTAACAAGAGTATTCTATTGACATCAACAACAAATGGTGTGGCTCAAAACAACATCATCAAAAGGAGAAAGAGGAGGCATTATCAACACCATCTTTTGGAACATTGTCTAGTACATCTATAGATCATCAACAAAATTTAACAACATCATCATCTTCAGCATGGATTTGGAGTATCATCATCTTCAATACAAAGATGAAGTATCATCATCAACATCTTTAGTACATAGCTAAAGTTTCAGCATCAACATCTCCAATATAGATCTAAAGTATATCATCAAGATATTCGGTACAAAGCTAATATTTCGTCATCAAGATATTCAGTACATAGCTGAAGTGTCATCATCTTCATAAACATAATAAATAACATGTATTTGGTGCATAATCATCTACAACATAAAATTGGAGAATCATCTACAACATGAAGCTGGAGCATCATCACCATCTGCTGGAACATCATCATATGTAGCATGGAACTAAATCATCATCTGCATCATGGGACTGGGGCATCATCATTTTTATCATGGAACATCATAATATACATAAAAACATATACATCAATAACATTGAAAGCGCGAGGTTGAATCATCAGCATAAAGGTTGAATAACAACAACAACGACGGCACGAGGATGACTCATCAACAGAAGGTTGTAATAACAACAAAAACATGTGCATTATCACCAACAACTCAATGTTGGAGTAACATCATATGTGGAAAGTATAACAACAACCAACATGATCCTTCCTTTCGAAATTACGGGATCATGGACAACACATCTTTCATACTCAGACAATCCTTCCTTTCAGAATTACAGGATCAAGTCTTTTATGGAGATTCCAATACTAATCACAACTAACACATACATATACAGGATGATCCTTCCTTTCTAAATCAATATATCAAGTCCACCACTACCATCTTGGAAAATCCTTCCTTTCGTAATGACAGGATAAATTCCACTACCAACATTCTAGATGATTTTTCCTTTTAGAATTATGGGATCAAGTCCACTACTAACATTCTGGATGATCCTTCTTTTCAAAATTAAAGGATCAAGTCCACTACTAACATTCTGGATGATCCTTCCTTTCAGAATTATGGGATCAAACCCGCTACCAACATTATAGATGATCCTTCCTTTCAAAATTATGGGATCAACTCCACTACTAACATTTTGGATGATCCTTCCTTTCATAATAATGGGATCAATTCCACTTACTAACATTCTGGACTATCCTTCCTTTCAGAATTACGAGGTCAAGTACACTACTCATCAGTATTTAAGACAATCCTTCCTTTCATAATTACAGGATCAAGTCTAAGGATGATTATTCCTTCCACTAACATTTAAGACGACCCTTCCTTTTAGAATTATAGGATCAAGTCTAAGGATATTCAGTCCTTCCAAAACAACATTTAAGATGATCCTTCCTTTAGGAATTATAGGATCAATTATAAGGATGGTTATTCCTTACACATCAACATTTAATACAATCGTTCCTTTTTGAATTACGAGATCAAGTCTAAGGATGGTTAGTCCTTCCACATCAACATTTAAGTAAATACTTCCTTTTGGAATTATGGGATCAAGTCTAAGGATAGTTAGTCCTTCCATATCAACATTTAAGATGATCCTTCCTTTCAGAATTATGGGATCATGTCTAAGGATGGTTATTCCTTCCACATCAGCATTTAAGGAAATACTTCCTTTTAGAATTATGACATCACGTCTAAGGATGGTTAGTCCTTCCACATCAACATTTAAGACAATCCTTCCTTTTGAAATTATGGGATCAAGTCTAAGGATAGTTAGTCCTTTTACATCAACATTTAAGACAATCCTTCATTTTGGAATTATGGGATCAAGTCTAAGGATGGTTAGTCCTTCCAGGTCAACATTTAAGTTGATCCTTCCTTTTGGAATTATGGGATCAATTCTAAGGATGGTTAGTCCTTCCACATCGAAATTTAAGATGATCCTTCCTTTCAAAATTACAGGATCAAGTCCAACAAGATCAACATTTAATACAAGGGCCTTTCTTTCGTAATTGCGAGATCAAGTCTAAAGTATGATCAATCCAAACTACGTTACCTGCTGTGATCATGATTCCATAATATCAATACTACTCCCCCTTTCGAGGTAAGTTCTTATGGACAACATCAATCTTTCCTTAGAAGTGTTCAAACTCCACATGAGGCAAAGGATTAGTTAACACATATGCAACCTTCTCATATGTTCTCACATATTGGAGCTTTATATCTCCCTTCTGCACCATATCACAAATGTAGAAGTACTGGATTTCTATGTGCTTCATATTATCATGGAACACAGGGTTCTCTTTCATCTTCATGCAACTTTGGTTATCACGTGGAATCATGGAAGCATCCATCTCTAGATCAAATAGATATGATAACAACTTTTGAATCCATATGGATTCACAACTAGAGGAACACGATGCAATACATTCCCCTTCTGTAGTGCTGAGAGAAACGCTAGATTGATTCCTGCTTATCCATGATATCATGGTTGACCCCAGACTAAAACATCCTCCTAAAGTGCCCTTTCTATCTGAGACACTTCCTACCCAATATGAATCTGTATAACCATATAGTCTGAAGTCATGATCTCTAGTATAACTAAGACAATAGTATAATATACATTTTAGGTACCTCGTCACATGCTTCACAGCTACCAAGTGAACATCTCTATGTTTAACCAAATACTAACTCAAAGTGTTCATAGCAAAGCATATATCTGGTCATGTATTCATCAGATACATAAATGAACCAATGATATGTTTGTATAGTGTTACATCGACTAATTTTGATGAAGCATCAGCCAGGAACTTCAAGTGTGTATCCATGGTTGTTTCCATGGATTTACATTCCAACATGTCAAACCTTTTCTGGATTTCCACAACATACTTCCCTTGGTTAAGGAATATTATTTTAACATACTTCAAGACCTAGAAAATAATACATCAATCTAAGGTCTTTCATCTCAAATTCTGCAACGAGCTTTTTCTTACACTTTTATATTTGCTTCTCATTACCTGTCAGGAATAATTCATCCACATACAACAATAATATGACAGGTTCATCATCCATAAAATTGAAGTAAATTTTAGGATCAACCTTACTTTTGGTAAATCCCAAGATCGTTAGAAAACTATCTATTCTTCCATACCAAGCTCTTGGATCTTTCTTCAATATGGACATAGCCTTCTTCAATTTACAGACATGTGTTCTTCTGTATTTGACTTCAAAACCTTGTGGTTGAATATGTACACTTATTATTCAATAACACCATTTAGGAAGGTTTTTTTCACATCCATCTGGTGTAACTTCCATTCTGTCTTGGATGTTACTTCCATGATGGTTCTGATAGAATTGTACCTTTCGACAGGATCAAATGTATCTTCATAATAGATTCCTTCTTTTTGAGAGAATCTACGGGCCACAAATCTGGCTTTGTACTTTTCAATGCTTCCATCGGCTATATGTTTTATCTTGTAGACCCATTTGAAAGATACCACATTTTTCCCTTCTATCTTGGGAACTATTTCCCATACATCATTCTTCATTATGGATTGGTATTATTTCGTCAAATATTCTACCCATTATTTATTTTGAACAACTGCTTCAAAACAAGTAGGATATTTATCTACAAGATCATACATTAAAGCCACATAACTAGGAAATTGCTTTAGCTTCTTTCTATGCCTTGTGGAACCTTTCGGAGTAGCATACCTTTCTGCTTCTTGAATAATCTCACGGACCCAAGATGGATTTCTCTTGTGGTATATATTCATGTGGGGAGATTCTTGGGGCTCCAACATATCATGTTCTTCCAAAATCCATCATCATGAGAAGGTGAAACTTCCTTCATTGGTTCTGCAACTCTCGGAACTACAACTTCTTCTTCATATGTTTCTTTTGGTTGGAACTTTCTTGACTTCTTGAGAGATACATCTTCATCAAAGGATAAATCCATATTAATTTGAGTATGATGGTAACCTGGTACATAGATTCTGAAGGCCTTGGATACCTCACATTACCCAACAGATATTCCTTTATTTCCAGAAGGATCCAACTTGGTTCTCTTCTCTTTTGGTATATGAACAAACACTGGACAATAAAAAATCTTGAGGTGACTTACCTATGGTTTCTTTCCTGTGAACATTTCTTGAGGGGTTTTGAATCCAAGTGTGACTTTGGGATATTTTTTTTGGACATATGCAATTGTCCTTATTGCTTTAGCCCATAAGTACATAGGAAGATCTTGATCATGGATCATAGTCTTCACTGCTTCCATAATGGTTATGTTCTTCCTTTCAAAAACACCATTTTGTTGTGGATTATAGGTAGTGGTAAGTTCCCTCATAATCCTAGCATCGTTGTAGAATATTCCAAATTCATTTGAAGTATATTCTCCTCCATTATCTGACCTGAGTGTCTTGATATTTATTTCTGAAAGATTCTCTACGAATTATTTTAGTTCTTTGAAATTTCCAAATACTTCATCTTTTGATTTCGAAAAGTAAACCAAAGTATTACAAGAGTAATCATCAATGAAATTTACATAGTATACATACCCACTTAAATATGTTGAGGGAATAGGACCACATAAATCTAAGTGTATAAGTTCCAATATTCCTTATGACTTGGTGTCTCTCTTCAGAAATGTATTCTTTATGTTCTTTCATTTCACACATACTTTACATATTCCTTCATCTTCATTGGGTTTCTTGAATCAAGATTGAATTTGTCTTCTCCTATTCCCTTGATGGGATATTGATAGTCATCTGCTAGTGAACCTTTCTAAGGAGGGTCATTTTCTTCAAAACTAGAAAGAGTATTATTTTGACCTGTCATGTGGTTTGAAGCACCACTATCAATCAACCATGTATCAATTCCAGGTGTCACCGACCTGGAGAGAGAAGAGAATAGAATAAATTATTCAACTTATTCCTTTGTTGACTTGTTAGTAAGTTAGTATTCATACATTCTATATAGGGCATCAAACATGTTAGTTATAACTCCCGATTCTATATTATTCATGGCTAATGCATACATTTATATATTACATGTGACAGTTGTGTTTCACCTTCCACCCAGCCTTTTCGGCTTCCTACTATTCATATTTATTTATTTATTTACAATATATAATCCCGATGGATTATATTCTAACAATCCCCCTCTTAATCTGAAGGGGTGTTCATAAGTCTGAGCATGTTTTAGAATCTTTCAAACTTTTCTCGTCCAAGCGCTTTGGTGAAGATGTCTGCAATTTGATCATTTGTGGAACAATGTCGAAGATGGACTGTCTTGGCCTCCACATGATGTCGAATCAAATGATACTATGTGTTGATGTGTTTGGTTCGATCATGGAATCTAGGATTCTTAGCCAGCTTGATTGCTGAAGTATTGTCGACCAATAATGGAGTGGAGTTTTCTTGTTTTTCTTGCAAATCTTCAAGTATCTTCCTGAGCCATACTATTTCTTTTGTTGCTTCAGTTGCAGCCACATATTTTACTTCTGTTGTTGAATCTATCGGAACTGACTGTTTGCGTGATCTCCATGAGACAGTTGCTGATCCAAGACTCATAGTGTATCCAGAAGTTGATACTCCTGTCTCCTTATCACCATCAAAATCTAAGTCTGAGTACCCAATAAGTTTGAAGTCATCCACTTTAGAGTAATTGAGTCCAATGTCTTGAGTCCCCTTCAAGTATCTTAGAACTCTTTTTGCAGCTGACCAATGTCCTTCACAAGGTTTATGCATGAACCTTGAAAGTATGCCAACAACAGAAGAAATATCTGGTCTAGTTGTTGTAAGGTAGATAAGACTTCCTACAAGTTGTCAATACTTGGTCGCATCCACAAATTCTTTTCCTTCGCTTGATGTGAGCTTCATTTTCTGTTCCATTGGAGTAGAGATAGGGTTGCATGCTGTCATGCAAAATTTTTTTAGTAGTTCTCCAACATATTTTTTCTAAGATAGGAATATGTACTTAGGATGTTGAGTGACTTCAATTCCTAAGTAATAGTGGAGATGTCCCATATCTGTCATTTCAAATATCTTTTTCAAATCTTTCTTTATGGATGCTATATAGCTCTCATTATTCCCTGTCATCAAAAGATCATCTACATACACCACAAGATACACAACTGATCTTCCTACTTTCTTTATAAATAGTGTTGCATCATCAAGATCAAAATTTTCAAAATTTAACTTCAAAAGATGCTCGGTTAACTTTTCACACCATGCGCGAGGCGCTTGTTTTAGGCCATACAAGGATTTAACAAGCTTGCATACCTTTTGTTCTTTTCCTTTCACAACAAAGCCTTCTGGCTGAGACATGAAGACATTCTCTTTCAAGTCTCCATTCAAGAAAGCAGTCTTCACATCCATTTGATGAACTTTCCACCCTTTCTGAGCAGCTAAAGAGAGTAAGGTTTGGATGGTAGCCCATTTTGCTGTAGGAGAAAATGTTTCTTCATAGTCAATTCCTTCCTTCTGTGCATAGCCTTTTGCTACAAGCCTCTCTTTGTGCTTGTCAAGTGAGCCATCTGATATGTATTTGTTCTTGTACACCCACTTGCAGCCAATTGGTTTGGTTCCAACTGGAGGGTCAACCAGCTTCCAAGTTCCATTCTTCATGAGTGCATCATACTCATTCTGCATAGCTTCTTTCCACTCAACCCGAGTAGAAGCTTCTTCAAAGGAAGTTGGTTCAAAGTTAGCAGATAAATTAAATTCACAATCAAATGATACATCCATGTCATGACCTGAATTATTTTCTCCTCCTCCATCTTCATGTCTTTTCGAACTTCTCGTTCCCATCTTTCCAACTTCATCCGGATGGACACTTTCAAGTGTCTTTATGGCCCATTTAGGAATCTTCCGTGATGGTCCTAGTTGATCAGCTGGTGGTGCTTCATCATTGATTGAGAGTCTTTCAATTCTCTCAATCACATCATCCAGTTGAACCTCTTGTTGAGGTGAAGTAGCAGGAACTTCTTCATGCGGGGGAGTTGGTGCTTCATATGGAAATCCCAAAGGTTGATCCAGAATAGGAATCCCCCCTTCAAGGTTTGGAATTTCATATTCATTTTCAGAATATGTCTTTGGATGAGGATATTTTTCCAAATGATCAAGCTGTCTCTCAATGGACTGGTCATTTTTATTAGTTTCAAGAAAAATGACATCTCTGGAAATAACAAATTTCTTGTTTACCTCATCATACAGACGGTATGCCTTAGAGTATTCTTCGTACCCCAGGAAAATGCATTTTCTGCTTTGAGCACCAATCTTGTTTCTTTCCTCCTTTGGAATCAAGGCATAACAGGTGGAACCAAAAACTATGAGATGCCTGATTGAAGGGAGATGACCAAACCACATTTCATGTGGAGTCTTGTTATCAAGAGCATTTGAGGGACTTCTATTTCTCAAATAGGCTGCACATTTTACTGCATCACCCCAAAGCATTAGTTTTACATTCTTGAAAAACATCATTGAGCGAACCATATTCATTATGGTTCTATTCATTCTTTTTGTTACACCGTTTTGTTGAGGATTGTAGGGAACGGTAGTCTGATGTGCAATTTCATGTTGGCGAAGATAATCTTCAAAAGAATTTGAAGTGTATTCTTTCCCATTATCAATACAAAGTGTATCAATTTTTGATTGTGCTTGTTTTTCTATCAATGCATGAAAGTCTTTGAATGTTTGAAATGCTTCTTATTTTGTCTTTAAACAATAAATCCAGCACATTCTTGAGTAGTCATCAACAAATGTCATAAAATACTTATTCCCATTTGCAGAAGGAGTTAGCATTGGGCCACATAAATCAGAATGCACTAATTCTAATTTCCTACTTTCTCTGAAATTAGATTCATGGAATGGCAGCTTACTATGTTTCCTTAATATACATGCATCACATTTGTTCTTCTCTTTGGGAATGGTGGGAAAACCAAATACACCATTCTTTCTCAACAAACGAAGACTGTTATAATTTAGATGACCAAATCTTGCATGCCACAATGAACTAGATGACAAATTACCTTCTCCATGCTGAGAGAGGTAGGCATAGTTCTGAACTCTTGCAGATGAATCCTTTAGCTTCAGTAGCTTCCCATCTTCGTATCTAGTCATGATGACTTGGTTGTCAGAGGACTTTCTTATTTCAACAATTCCATCAAACATGTGGATGGAATGACCTCACTGTCGAATCTCCACCAATGACAGCAGGCTTCTCTACAACTCTGGAAGATAAATAACATTCTTCAACAAGAAATCAAGGAATCCAAGCATCTTCAGTCGAATGGTGCCCATTCCTTTTGGTTTAAGACTTGACTTATCTGCAAAGTAAACTATGCCATCTATTGTTTCATTAAGTTCTTCAAAACAGTCTTTTCTAAATTTCATGTGTGATGTTGCACTAGTATCAAGCAGCTAACAATCTTTGTAAGATCAAAGTGAAGTCATTTCATTAATTCCAAGATTACAATGTGCAACAATACAATGAGCAGAATCAGAAGATTTACTAGCATATTGATTTTTATTATCATCTTTCTTCTGGTTATGCTTGTCTTTGATGGAGTCCCACGAAGCCCAACACTGATCTGATGTGTGCCGAGTCTTTCCACAATGCTTGCACTGCAGATCTGATCTTTTGCTGGAGTTGTTTCTGCCCCCTCTGCCTTTGAAATTTCTTCTTCCTCGTCTTCTCTTGATGCAATCTCCCTTGGAAGGGTCTTTGGACCGATTCTTAGTTTTCTGAACAAAGTCAAGGGATTCTTCGACAGGCTCGCTTGATTTCTTGATATTTCTAGACCATTTTGGATATGTTTCCTTGCTAGTGAGGACATCACCAACAATAGATGCTATAGATTGCATTTTTGCAACAGCTAGTGTAATTTACAATAATGAACTTAAAGAGAATGAGAGAATAGTAAAACAAAAACCTTGTAGGTCTACAGCCTCTGCCAAGGTGATTTACAATCTTAATATGCTGTCAATAAGTTCATAAGCAAATTTTTAGCACCAGTCAACGATCTCAGTTATATGAAAGAAGCAGGTCTAAGTCTCTACTACTTTTTACAGTACAGTCTATGCTACAATTAACCAACAATCTTCTCATGCGGTGGTTACAGCTTTATTTTCAAAGCACAGCTACAAATTGAAAGGAGAAAACGTAGCAATTCCATTCTATATCATTCATAGAAGCAATACATGGAGGAGAAAATTCTTAATGCAACAGTCACAGTTCCAATATAGCAGTCACTCAATGAAAATAAACAAATACTTGCAGAATTTACCGAAAAACTCCACGCATAGAAATTAGGGCATAATGAGGTTTTATGCACTTCCAAGCAATAGACTCGGCAGACGCACCAGACTTTGCAGCTCATATAAGGTGGAGTTACAAGCAGAGAAATAGGCTGTTTTCACAATGGAGAATACAACTTTTCAAGAGATATCAATGCAGCATACATTATTTTCCAACATACATTATTTCTCCAACTGATAGGTCTTCAATGCAGCAAGCACTGATAGGTCTTCAACGCAGCAAGCATTATATATCAGTCACAAACTGAATGAGGGCATGGACAAGCTTCATGCAATTGGTAATGGTGTGAATATCTCTCTCCACTCCATGCAAATGTATGAGAGCACAGCTCCACGCACAATAGCTCCTAATCTTGGAAGAACACAGCTCACACACGGTGTTCAGGTGCAATCACGGTGTTATGGACCTTTTTCCGGGCCTTCCAAAGGATATAGGTCGAGAATGTCTATTAAGAGTGCATTACACATCTCACAATAACCTTGCAGCCGTCTACAGAAGCTGGGAGGCTACGGTTAAGAATCCCCAGTTCTATCAAGATAGAAAAAATCGAGGGTTTTCTCAGCAATTGATCTGTTTGAATGAGTGCAGGCGCTTGGAAAACACTTCGCTCCCTATGAGATTACAATATGAATTAGTGATTACTGTGTATGACCATTAGCAAGACAGTCTCGACAGCAGCAGATTCAACATATAATGGAGCGATGAGGAATGAAGAGACGACCCTCAAAAATTAGGGTTTCCAAGCACAGAAATCGCAGCACTCTTCAAGCACAGAAATCGTTTTACCTCCACGCAGCTGAATGATTGCATGCAGCTTCAATCAAGAGAACCACTAGTTGATCAACGCACAACTTTCACGTAGGTGATGGTGTCCAGCTTCACGCAGGCTCCATAATCAACCAGCGCATATATATACTTCATGCAGCATATAAGTTTGGACAGAAGTTAGGGTTTACTCCACAATATTCATGCACATCATTCTCTTTCTCATCAACTGTCAAACAAAGAAGGATGGGAGGACTGGGAAAATGAGGAATGGTTGAACACACATCCAAATACACAACAAAATACACCACAAAGACAAATGGAAGTCGCAGCTCCAACGCACAGTTCTGAAAAATTAGGGTTTGGCAGGTC
Organism: Pseudotsuga menziesii; assembly: GCA_001517045.1. Taxonomy (NCBI): domain Eukaryota; kingdom Viridiplantae; phylum Streptophyta; class Pinopsida; order Pinales; family Pinaceae; genus Pseudotsuga; species Pseudotsuga menziesii. The sequence goes on along the minus strand of LPNX010221876.1, from coordinate 63,981 downwards.
TCCAAGAGAATAACAAATACAATGCATGCGACTAGCAGACTGACGGAGCAGGAAGAATGCCAGGACTGAAATGCAGCCAGGCAGGAGTTACGGCAGGAAGCCAAGCTCTGATACCACTTGTTAGGTATAACTCCCGATTCTATATTATTCATGGCTAATGCATACATTTATATATTACATGTGACGGTTGTGTTTCACCTTCCGCCCAGCCTTTTCGGCTTCCTACTATTCAGATTTATTTATTTATTTACAATATATAATCCCGACGAATTATATTCTAACAAAACATATCCTTAGGTGTATCCTTAGAGGATACTTGAGAAATAAAGTGATCCTTGATTGAATCAGCTATGATCCTCTTGGCTCTAATCATGTCTTTCTTGTACTTTTCTTTTTCTTCATATTCTTTGGGCTCTGACACAACTCCCATGATAAAATTTGCAAGATCATTCTCTTCTAGAATGAGTCCTATTCTATATTTCCAAGCACATAAGTTTTCTATGCCTTCCAACTTGTCATCAAGCTTAGTGCTTGGAGACATATTGTCTCGGAAATTAGAAAAATGACAAAATTGAAAATTTATCATAAATGAAAACTGTACTCACAAAAATATGTGATTTATTAAGGTGAGTATGATGGTACAGTTAGTTTCTTAAGAATTCAAATTCTAACCATTGAAACTAGACTTGCAAGATCCTTGACTACAATTTCTAGTTTTGTTTCTGGTTTTCTAGTTTTATGGTTTCAAGCCAAACTAGGGCTTGACTTTATAAAGGATATACCCACTAGAAAAATTTGATCTTGGTTCCAAAGGATGTGCCTAGGAGGAGCACACTTCTTTATGTCACTTTCCCTCAAAAATCCCACTTTATCAGAAAACCCTAATTTCCTTGTCCGGAGAAGGAGAGAGAGATTTACCTCATGAAAGTTTCTCTTTCCAGGATAGATTTGATACCATATTAAGTTTTCTATCATGTCATAGATTGAGTCCTAAATTTATTAACATTTAATACATTTACATAATAACAACATAAAGAGGATCGATGAAAGAAACATAATCACAAGGTACACAACCATTTATCCTGGGAAACCCTAAAGGGAAAAACTAAACAAAACTTCCTCAATATAGATTACACGTATGCAATGACCAAAGAAGAAGGTCTCATAAATAGAGAGACCAAAACCTAAGCATAAGATCCAAAACACCAAAGACACTGGTCATCCTCCTTATTTGTCTCTCCTTTCTCTTTCTTGCGCAATACAAGTGTGTGCAAATGAGGGAGGGCACCTCCCTATTTATACTAAACTTCCCAGCTGAATTTTTACACTAATTGGGCCGACCTACCTAACTGGAAGGGTCAAACTACCTAGGTAAACTTCATAACAATACTTATATTCATATTTTTTTGGTGTTATTGACCTGAATTACAATTGAGGGCTTACCTCATGACCTTTTATATCAATAACATCTCCTGAAAGAGGAATAATAATAACATGAAGTACACATAGGATATTCTTCCAAGTTAAATTATTTCAACAGTTTTTGTATGAATATATACCTAGTGTACTATGTCATGTGTGGACCAATTTGGGTCATTACATATGGAATCCCCAATGTATTGGGAAGGGATGATTTTAAGGACCCATACTTATTTAAAAGTGTATAAATGCTGGTGAATATTACCAATTCTTAAAACGCCAGCTATAAAATGATTGGCGATATTTTTCAAAAAATATTTTAATTTCCAAGGATTTTATATCATTTATATAATAATTTGGCAATTTTTAGGGTGAAAAAATTTTACGCCATCAAAATTGGGCGAACGAGGGCTTCAAAAAATGCAAAATGGCGAATCTTTTTTTGGAGAAAACATTGGAAAAATAGCCCACTGGGCTAAAATTCACCCCTAAAATTATCCATGGTATTGGGTCGAGTTGTTACATATGGAATCCTTAGCTGATTGATTTGACTTGTTACATAAGGAATCCCCGATGAACCAGGTCGATTCGTTACATATATACTCCTTAACGGTTGGGAGACTTGTCACTGGGTTGGTTCCCAACAACCCTTGTGGTTGGGAGACTTTTCATTGGGTTGGTGCCCAACAAAATTTGTGGTTGGGATATTTATGGATTGTATCCCATGTAGACACTATCAAAGACTCACATAAAGTTATGGCCCTTGTGATCCATCATATGATTACAATCATGTTAAGTTTTATATGATGTCATAGCTTAATTTCTAACTTGATTGGCATTTAATAAATTTTCATAATAACAACATAAAGATGATCACTAAAAGAAACAAAATCACAAGGTACACAACAATTTACCCTAGGAAAACCTAAAGGGAAAAACCCAACGAAAATTCCTCAATATATATTAACAATATGCAGTGACCAAAGAACAAGGTCTCATTAAGTGAGAGACCAAACCCTAAGCATAAGAGCTAAGACACCAAAGACATTGGTCCTCCTTCTTTGTCTCTCCTTCTTTCTCTCTCTTGTGTAAATTATATCAGTGTGAGTGTGTGTGTATAAATGAGGGAGGGTGCCTCACTATTTATACTAAACTTCCCAACTGACATTTTACCTAACTCAGATGAACTACCTAACTGGAATGGATGACCTACCTAGGTACACTTGACAATAATAATTATAATCATATTTTCTAGGGTGTTATTGACCCAACTTACAACTAGGGGTTTACCTCATAAAATTTACATGACCTTTTACATCAGTAACATCTATCGAAGAAGAAATTGTTAGGATATTTAGACACTTAGGAGTTAGTTAAGATCAACTTGTGTAATATATCCATTAGGTAAAAGTGTGTTTCTTTAGTATGCATTTGTAAATATTATAATCCGACGGTCACGATATGTTCTAGACATAGAGTGATCCGACGGTTCAACTTCTCTTAGATCATACCTACCATTGATCCGTGGCTTAACACCTGATTGGTCTATGATCTCTATTTAAAGAGAATAGAGGTTCCTTGGCTAGTTGATTGATTATGAGAAGTTCATATGTACCTTTATTTCTTTTGCATAATAAATTGCTCCAAGTAGCTATTTGGGTGGGGTCGTGGACTGTTTCCCTCTCGAGGGTTTTAATGACATGACAAACATCGATGTGTTGATCTGTGATATATTTGTGTGAAGTGGTTGCTGAAGGTGTTCGGTCTTTTGGGAGTACCTTGTGTACCCAAACATGGTATCAGAGGTTTTATGAAGAGTTGCTTTTGGTTTTGATCTAGATCTGAAACCGGTGTTGTCAAAACTTTGAAAGGGTCTCTGGTTTTGGACTTTTGGTGCATTTTTGGCTTGTGGGAGCTATTCCATTGCGTTCGGAGTGCCGTTCCCATTGGGAAATAGTTTTCGTTTCACCGAAAAACCTTTCCATTTGTTCTAGAAACACTCATTTCGGCAAATATGAAGGTATAATGTTACAGTGACGAATTTGTTTTCTTTTGAATCTCTCATCTTTTATCAGTTTTATTATTAGATATTTTTTTGTTTTAGTCTCGGATTGTTGCCTTCCCTAGCTGCGTATGCTCTTTGTCGTACACCTTGCGTGATCGCGGCGAATCAGAAACAGTGAGGGAAAGTTTTTTTTTCTTGTCTTCTCAGCTACGTATGCTCTTTGCTGTGCACCTTGTGCAATCATAGCAAATCAGAAACAACGAAAAAACTTGAAAACATAGACTTTTCGGGTAAGCTAAGCAAGATCTAACCCCATTGTGTGGAAAAAGTTTTTTTGTTTTTGTGATTTGCAGGAAAAGAAAGCAAGCACGGAGAATGAGAGAGAAGAGTTTAAAAAAAAAAAACCTTCCTCTTTCCATACTTTTATGTACCTTTTAAACTTAGCTCACTTGGTCCAAAGTTGCTTTATTCCTTAATAGGTCTTGAGTTCAAGTTTTATTAAGCTACTTTTTAGTGCATGCAATTTCTATTTTCAAGTTACTTTATTGTGAAAGTGCATCTCACATAAATAAAATAAAATAAAAAGTGAGTCACTTAAGTCTTTTAATTTATTGCCACATTATTTAAAAGTAACATTATTGTAAAAGTGAACCTCACTTATTCTACAAAAGTGATCCACTTCAAAGCAACTTTATTGTAAAGTGATTGTCAAAGGTTGATCTTGGGAAGAGGGGGGTTCTTTTTTTTAGTTGGTCAAGTTAATATCTGCCACATCACTATTGGGGACATCTTCAACATTTTCTTTGATCAAGCATAACTTCATCATCTAGAATCAGTTTTCAGTGCCGTTTTTTTTAAAACCGGATATTTTTTCAAGATCTTTGCAACTAGATAGTTAGTTTTGGTTTTTTTCAGCCATTATTTTATAGTATGTCCACCCCTTGTGATATTATACTTATAAGTTTTAACTATTTCTCATGGAAATCTCATATGGAGGATGTTCTACGAAGTAGGGGACTTTTCAGGATAACCTCAGGGAAAGAAATAGAACCCACTGATGATGATAAAAAAATTAAATGAAAAAATATATGTGATGAAGCTCCTGGATTTATTGGGATGTCAATCTCTACTGATTTGCGATTCCACATATCTAGCATTAATGAACCTGATAAAGCTTGGGAAAAGTTGGAATTTGTGTTTGGTAAACACAATGAAATTTGGGGTCATCAACTTGAGAATGAGTTTCTTTCCTTGAACCCAAATTATTTTTCATGCATTCAAGACTATTTATCTAAGTATAAAACTCTTAGACTCTTATGTGCAAAATGCAAGAAGAAAGAAGAAAAACAATGTATTTATCATATTCTTTCCAAACTTGGACCTGCATATTCTGTTTTCGTATCTACATTCTACTCCATGAAAGAATCCTTGATTGTAGCTAGCTATCAAGAGCCTAGTCTTGAATCCTTTTGTGATTCCTTACTTAGAGAGCAAGATAATCTCATTCATCTTGGAATAATTAACAATGCAGATACATCTGGGAAAGCCTTATTGTCCCAACAGAAAGAAAAGTCCAAGCCTCCCAAGAAACAAAATTTTCGCAATAATAAGCCAAACAAAAAGGGTCCCGAACCATCTTAGTCAGCTCCTTCTTTAAAAAATAACAAAGGATCCAAGCAAAAATGAAAGAATATTGAGCATCATTGCAATTTTTGTGGGAAAGATAATCATGATGAATCTAAGTGTTTCAAGAAGATGGCAGCCTTGGAAGCAACAATGAAGAAGCACCACATCAGCATAGATTCGTCTTCAGAATCTAACTCTCATGGACATGCACTTTGTGCTTCTGGTTACTCTTATACTGCATCTTCTTCTTCTACTTCAAATGAATGGCTCATTGATTATGGAGCATCGTATCATATGGCTAAGGATCAAGCCATATTTTCTACTATGCATGAATGTAACACCAAAAAAATATTTGTTGGTGATGATAGATCTCTAAGTGTTGTAGGATCTAGAACAATTCTAGTAGAAAATGGTCATTTCAGTGATGTACTATGTGTTCCAAAAATTTCCTGCAATTTGTTATTAGTCTATCAAATTACTCATTTAGGTGAAGGTAAAACTGTGACGTTTACACCTCACCAAGTTGTAATCAAGGATTTTAAAACTCCTCAAAATGTCCTTGCTATTGGAACTATTGATGATATTACCAGGTTGTACAAATTTAACAACTTTGGGTCATCACCTTTTCCTTTAGTTTTTGTTGCTCATAGTGATAACTTGAGCAAAATTTGGCATGAGCGATTTGGTCACTTAAATTATCGCTCATGGCAACAACTATGTAAAGAAAATATGGTGACTAGTCTTCCGATGGTATCTTGTAAGGATGGTGTTTGTTCCAGTTGTGTACTCAGAAAACATCTTTGGGACAGTTTTGACAAACGTGTCTCTTGGCATGTCTTGGTTCCTTTGGAGCTTGTGCATAGTGACTTGTGTGGTCCTCTTCCATCTGCATCATTTTCTAGTTTCAAATATTTCTTAACTTTCATTGATGACTACTCCAGACGCACTTGGGTTTACTTCCTAAAACTTAAGAGCGAAGTATTTAACATGTTCTTGGCCTACAAGGCCCTTGTTGAAAAACAATCTGATCATCAAATTATTAAGTTAAGATCTGACAATGGAGGAGAATATGTTAATAACAAGTTCACTAATTTCTGCACTGAACAAGGAATCCAACAACAACACATTGTTCCATATACACCACAACAAAATGGTGTAGCTGAACGAAAGAACCGCACTTTAAAAGAAATGGCTAATTGTATGATCCAATCTAAGGGACTAAGTCTTCAATATTGGGCTAAGGCCATAAATTGTGCAAATTACATAGTTAATCACACACCCACTAAAGTTTTACAAGGTATAACACCGAAAGAAGCATGGAGTAAAACTAAACCAGATGTAATTCACTTTCGTGTGTCTGGTTGTGAAGCATGGGCTCACATTCTGGATGAAAAAAGAAAAGTATTGCAAACTAAAAGCGAAAAGTGCATGTTTGTTGGATATTCTGAAGATGTAAAAGGTTATAGACTTCTTTAGCCCCATTCACATGATATAATCATTAGAAGAGATGTTAAATTTGATGAAAATATCTTGGCCTGTGAGCCTAACTTGGCGGGTGTGCCATCTTTGGCCTGCGATCCTGAGTCGACGAGTGTGCCTTATTATTCTTATTCCAACTTCCTTGACAGGTTTCCAACTCCAGTTTCTGATGATGACAATGAGGATGAAAATCCACCTCCGCCTGCTCATGTTCCTCCAATTGCACCAACACCAATACTTCCTCGATGGGTCCGTTCAACATGTGAAGTAGCTGGTGATCTTACCGATGATCCTAGAGATCAACATCGAACACATTCTCAGTTTCAGCAAACCTCTTCTCTTTTGGCTCAAGTTTTCAAGAATCATGATATAGAAAATTTTGCAGACGCTTCAGGAAATCCAGTTTGGGATGCAGCTATGGATGAAGAATATCGTTCCTTAATGGAGAACGATACTTGGGATCTTGTTCCTTTTCCAAAAGGAATAAAACTTGTCAGATGTAAATGGGTCTACAGAACTAAGTACGCATCAGATGGAAGTGTTGAAAGACTTAAGGCAAGGTTAGTTGCCAAAGGTTTTTCCCAAGTTGAAAGGATTGACTACAATAAAACCTTTGCCCCTGTAGAAAAAATGAACTCCATCTGCCTTGTTCTTTCCCTTGCAGCCTTACATAACTGGGAAGTCCATCAAATGGATGTCAATTCTGCCTTCTTACATGGTGATTTACATGAGGAAATTTACATGGAACAACCTCCTGCATATGTTCAACATTACTCTAGCCTTGTTTGTCTCCTTAAGAAATCCTTATATGGCCTTAAGCAAGCTCCTAGAGCTTGGTATGCCAAAATGGATAGCTTTCTCCTTGACACTGGTTTTTCTAGATGCCATTCTGACCCCAATGTATATACCAAGAAAGTAGGAAACTATCTCATCATACTTGTTCTTTATGTTGATGATCTTATCATTACTGGTAGTGACCCTAAACTTATAACCCATGTGAAATCCAGTCTTAAGCAAAATTTTGAAATGTCATACTTAGGACATTTGCATTATTTTCTTGGTCTCCAAGTCTTGCAAACCAAAGAAGGAATCTTTCTTTCCTAGTCTAAGTATGCTTGTGACCTTCTTCGTCGCTTCCACATGGAAGATTGTAAACCAACCCCTTCTCCCTTCCAGTCTGGAGTCAAACTTTCTGCCACTTGTACTTCCCCTGAAGTAGATGCCACATTGTATCGTCAACTTGTTGGTATTCTTTTATAATTGACTCATTCCTATCCTGACCTTTCCTTTGCTGTTGGTCGTGTTTCCAGTTATATGCAAACTCCTCATGAAATTCACTGGAAAGTAGCAAAAAGAATACTTCGATATATTCAAGGTACAATCTAGTTTGGGATTCATTATAGTACAGGGGGGAACCTTTCTTGGTTGGTTTCACTGATTCAGATTAGGTCGACGATCCTGATGATCGAAAGTCTACTGCAAGTTATGTTTTTAGTCTAGGATCTGGACCTGTCACTTGGGATTGTAAAAAACAACAAGTTCTTGCTCTTTCTTCAGCAGAAGCAGAATATCGAGTTGTAGTTAATGCCAGTCAAGAAGCTTTATGGCTTCGGCAGATCCTTTAAGAGTTTGGATTCGAGCAGAAGCAGCCTACTCCACTTTGGTGTGACAATCAAAGTGCCATCAAGCTTGCCAAATATCTAGTTCTACATCAGCACAGCAAACACATTGAGCTACACATGCACTTCATCAGAAATCTTGTTCATGATAGTGTTATTGAAGTTCTCTATTGCCCTACAGATGATCAAGTTGCAGGCATCTTCACCAAGTCTCTTACAGAAGCAAAGTTTTCTAAACTTTGGTCTATGTTAGGAGTTCAGGAATGTATCCTTAAGGGGGGATAGGCTCTAATGCCTCCTTCCTTCTCCTAATAGTGTCACTTATGTAAATCCTTCAATCCTATCCCAAGTTGTTCTTAAGGGGGGATGTTAGGATATTTAGACACTTAGGAGTTAGTTAAGATAAACTTGTGTAATATATCCGTTAGGTAAAAGTGTGTTTCTTTAGTATGCATTAGTATGCATTTGTAAATATTCTAATCCAACGGTCACGATATGTTCTAGACATAGAGTGATCCGATGGTTCAAATTCTCTTAGATCATACCTACCATTGATCCATGGCTTAACATCTAATTGGTCTATGATCTCTATTTAAAGAACATAGAGGGTCCTTGGCTAGTTGATCAATTATGAGAAGCTCATATGTAACTTTATTTCTTTTTCATAATAAATTGCTCCAAGTAGCTATTTGGCTGGGGCCGTAGATTGTTTCCCTCTCGAGGGTTTTAACCACGTGACAAACATCTATGTGTTGATATGTGATCTATTTGTGTGAAGTGGTTGCTAAAGGTGTTCAGTCTTTTGGGAGTACCCTGTGTACCCGAACAAGAATAATAATAATGTGAAGTACAAGTATAATATTCTTTGAAGTTACATTATTTCAACACTCCCCCTTAACAAGAAGGGTATTCTACTGACAGCAAAAATAACTAGTGTGGATTGACACAACATCATCAAAAGGAGAGAGAGAGGAGGAATCATCACCATCATCTGGTAAATCTATAGATCATCAGAATTTTTGAACAACATTATCATCTTCAGCACAGAGATGAAGTATCAACATCGTTAGTATAGAGCTAAAGTATCATCATCTTCAATACAGAGCTGAAGTAACATCTTCAGTACATAGATGAAGTAACATCATCAACATCTTCAGTATAGAGTTGAAGTAACATCATATGAACATGGAACTGGGGCATCATTATCTAAATCATGGAACTGGAACATTAGCAGCAGCATGGAGTTGGAGCATCATCATCTACTAGAACATCATCATATGCAGAATGGAATTGAAACATCAACAACAACATGGAGCTAAAGCATCATCATATGCAGTATGGAACTGTAGCATCATCTACATCATGGAGCTGGAGCATCATCATCTGTTGGAACATCATCATATGCAAAATGGACCTAAAACATCAGAAACAACATGGAGCTAAGGCATCATTATATGTAGTATGGAACTGGAGCATCATCTACAACATGGATCTAGAGCATCGTCATAAATTGGAATATCATCATCTGCATAAAACCTAATACATCAATAGCATTGACAGCATGACACTGGATCATAAACCTAATGTCAGAATAACAACAACAACATGTGACATCATCATCAATAGTTCGAGGATGGAGAAACATCATCTATGGCAGGTATAACAACAACCAAAACGACTCTTCCTTTCGGAATTATGGGATCATGGACAACACATATGTGGTATTTAGAAAATCCATCCTTTCATAATTACGGGATCAAGTCTGTGCGGAGATACCAATACTAATAACAATTAACACATACAAACACATGACGATCCTTCCTTTCGAAATTACAAGATCAATTCCATATCTAATATCCTAAATGATCCTTCCTTTAAAAATTATGGGATCAAGTCCACTTACTAATATTCTAGACCATCCTTCCTTTTAGAATTTTAGGAACCTGTGTTAACCCTTCTCTTTACTTTGTTAGTATATTTTTGTTGGATGCATATGCTTTGTAATTTGTCCTGAAGTATATTGTATTATCCCGAAGTCATGGGGAGTAATAGTTTTTAAGATTAGACTTAGTATATAAGTACATGTTGAGACCAATGAAAGCATCCACAATTTATTTTGTATTGATATTTCTCAATGGAGGTTGCCCCCTCAAAGTGGCATGTGATCAATAAAATCTCTTATGTGCTCTGCTATTTCTGTTATATCGTACATTTTCATTATTTATTGCAGGATGTTCCTCACATCTGGTATCCGAGCATTTTCTTGGGCTCTCTAGGTGGAATTTCTTCCAAATTTTGTTTTCTTTTGCATTTCTTCCCAGCCCTGTGATTATTGCAGCTGTGCTTCTTCTTTGCATCTTCATTGTTCATTGCAGGTTTGGATCAAGGAATAACCCCTATCCGCTTAACTATGGGAAGTACTTGGGAATATCCCTAAAACTCATTATGAGGAGTACCACAGGAACCCCGAAGTAGTTGGCCATTGAGAGGACCTTCCAAGAGAAAAGGGAAACAACCCCTACCTAATTGGCTAGTTCCCACCCATGAGGTAAACAAAGATTTTTTGTTTATGGGAAAGCGATTATCATCTTTACCTGATTCATGGGAGTGAGAGGTACTCCCCCAATAGACAAGTTGTTAGACAACATTGGTGGCCGAGTGAATCCCCTGAAACTTTAGGAATTCAAAAATACTTGGGGTCCATATCTATTTCCAGTTGATAAAGCACGAATTGCATTTGTCCAGCCACCATAGATCAATTCCATTGAAAAAATAGTTTTTTCGTCATATACTCTTTATTTTATCTCCATTTCCCTCGAAAATTCACTGGAACCCTCGTAATTCCATTCTTAATATTTCCTTCCTTGAGGACCCTATCCCAAGTTCCACTTCCTGAAGCCCAAAATTCCACTTTTTTCTATTTTTAGGGTTTTCCATAACTTTTTTTATTCTCACCCAGTCTCCTTCAAATTTTTCTACAGTGCTCATTTCCCATTTCTGCTTCCTTGTCCCTCTCTAGAAAATTTTCTTGTTTTTTCACCCTTCTTCATAAATTCTCATTTTCTTCTTCCATGTCTTTTAAAAAGTGTCCAAAACATAATCAAACCCCAATTACCCACCTGAGTATTTCCCAACTCCAAATTTTCCTTTTCTAAAAACCTTTATGTTTTTTTTCTACCCATTCCCCCCCCCCTAAAAAAAAATCTTGGTTATGGTTGTCACCCGCGCAGGAGAAAAAAAAATGAAAGAAGAAATTGTTTCCCTCAAGACCAAACTCCAAGATCTGAATGAAAATTCTCAGCCTCCATCTTCAACATTTAGCCATGAACAATCGATAATAGCCTGAGTATTCTATAGACACTGGGTTATCTTCTTCCAACAATTTTTGTGGGTCAAAGCTTTATTTTCCTTGCTTTGATGGTGATGATCCGACTGGATGGATTTACAGGGAAGAAAAATATTTCGATATGCATAACACTTCTGATGTCAATAAATTCCCACTTGCATCCTTTCAATTGGAGCATGAAGCCCTTCAATGGTTTCGTTTGTAATTCAAGGCTCATGAAGAACCAACTAGACAAATTTTTTCCAACTCCTTTTGCAATGATTTTTCCGTAGTTCTTTTGATGAATTCACAGGAGAAATCACCAAAATTCACCAAACTGACACTATGAGGGTGTATCAGACATAATTTGAGAAACTACCCAATCACACAGAAGGATTTTCTAATGAATTATATAGGATTTGGTTTATCAGTGGTCTGAAGGATGAAATCCGTCTAAGCTTAAAATGTTTCATCTCAGCACAATGATGGAATCCCTAGGGTTGTCTAAGTTGGTGGAGGATAAGATCATGGCTCAACAACGCTCCAAATCCACTTTTGTTCCATTCAGAGATATGGTTCCCCAAAGACCTCCAATAATGCCAACTCTTAGAACCACTCATATCAAGAGTTTGTTTGAATCTGATATGCAAACACATAGAGAAAAAGGGATTTGTTATAATTGTGATGAGAAATTCACCCGGGGACATCAATGTGCTTAGAAAAATCTCATCTCTTGGATGTGGATTCCCCACCTACACCTAAAATTTATGACGATGCTCAGTATCCAGTAGATGATGAGTATGACATTCAACAACTACATGTTGACCCTCCTACTCAAGACGACCATACAAAGATATCTCTCCATGCATTAGCCAGAGTCACCACCCCACAAACCATGCAGGTCAAGGGTTTCTTAAAATACCTCCCTCTTACAATACTCATTGATTTTTGTAGCACTCATAACTTCATTGACCCCAGGATCGCCAAATGGGATTTTTGTTTTGTCCATCCTTGCTCCAGCTTTAAAGTGATGATTTCCAATGGGGGAACCTTACCTTGCAAAGGGAAATGTCATAATGTGCAAATATCTCTTGGATATTATAACTTGCACTATGACATGTTTTCCTTGCCCTTAGATGGATGTGATGTGGTTTTGGGTGCTCAATGGTTACCCACACTTGGACCCGTTTTATGGGATTTTGCTGAACTTTGGATGTCATTACCAGTCAATGGGAAAAAACACACATTGAAGAGATTACAACCAGGGTCTCTCAGAATCATCAATTCACATCGCTTGGAAGATATCCTTAAGAAGAATTCACATGGTGTCATCGCTCAAGTCCATTTCATTCAAATGCAACCTTCATAGTCCTCAACTAATCCCTTGGATATACAAAAAAAAATGGGTCGATATGCATGTGATTTTGTTGAGCTAGTGGGATTTCCACCTTCAATAACATAGGACCATTGTATTGTGCTCCTTCCTAGAATAATCCCCACCAACATGAGGCCCTATTGCTACCCATTTCACCAAAATATAGAGATTGAGATGCTTGTTCGAGACTTACTGAAGCAAGGTATTATTTTCCCTCGTACTAGTTCCTTCTCTTCACAAGTTCTTCTTTCCTGAAGAAAATATGGGTCATGGCACCTTTTCATTGAATTTATAGCACTTAATCACATCATAATCAAGCATAAGTTTCCAATTCCTGTTGTTGATGAGATTCTTGATGGGCTTCATGGTGCTCATTTTTTCTCCAAGTTGGATCTTTGTTCTAGGTATCACCAAATTCAGGTTCATGAGGACGATATCCATAAAAAGACTTTCCGCACACATGATGGCCAATATTAGTTTTTGGTTATCCCTTTTGTCCTCATGAGTGCTCCTTCTACATTCCAGGAATTGATGAATAAAATATTTCGGCCCTACTTGTGGCACTTCATTTTGGTCTTCTTTGATGATATTTGCATCTATGGAAAAACATGGGTTGAGCTTCTCCAACATATGGATCTTGTACTGCAAATTTTTTGTGATCACCATCTCCATGCCAACTAGTCTAAATGTGTTTTTGGGCTGGAGGAAGTAGATTATCTCAAGAATATTGTTTTAGCACAATGGGTTCACGTAGATCCTTCCAAAATATATGCTATGAAAAATTCGTCGCATCCTCAAACACTCAAGAGCCTTCGTGGGTTTTTGGGACTCACTGGACACTACTGCAAGTTTGTAAGGATTGTGGGAATATCTCAACTCCATTAACAACTCTACTGAAAAAGGATGCTTTTACATGGACACATACTGCCGAGTGTGCATTTGACAAAATTTAACAAGCTATGTGTACCACACCTATTCTATCTCTGCCATATTTTTCCAAGCCCTTCACTAATGAGACTAATGCTTGTGACAATGGACGTGAAGTTGTTCTCCTTCAATATGAACATCCCATTGCGCTCACTAGAAAATCCCTTTCCAATAAGAAATTATCTACCTTTGCATATGAGAAGGAAAGGATGGATATTTTGCATGTCATACAGATGTGGTGGCCATACCTATTAGGAAATCATTTATACATTAAGACTGATCACCGGAGTCTGGAATATTTCCTAGAACAATAGGTTCATCCCCAACACAACATAAATGGGTTAGAAAACTCATGGGTTATGCCTATCAGGTCACTTACAAAAATGGTAACGACAATCTTATGGCAGATTCTCTTTCATGCACATTTTATGACCACGTTTATCTTTTAGCTATTTATATGCCTATTGCAAATTGGTTACAATTTGTTCAACAATCCTATGTCAATGACTCTTTATTATATGAAATCATCTAATGATTGGCCAATAAATAACCCTTTTGTTGTACCACATTACTCTTGGGATGATTATTCTATGAGATACAAAGGTCATTTGGTGCTTCAACAGAGCACAAATATTCAACAAGATATCTTCCATGAACTCCATGCTTCTCCATCGACAAGGCACTCTAGGTTCCTCAAAAAATATGAGCAGGCACGGCATAACTTCTTCTAGAAGGGAATGAAATAGTAAATTCAATATATTGTGGTTGAATGTGATACATGCCAGCACCACAAGGTTGAAACGATACTCCTTCCTAGATTGCTCGAACATGTTCCCATCCCTACAAGGATTTAGATGATGGATTTCATTGAATGGCTCCCTAAATCTAGAGGGAAGAAAATAATCTTGGTTGTGGTTGATTAGCTCTCCAAATATAGTCATTTTTGTGCTCTCATCCATCCATATACCACCTCCTCATTCGCATAAATTTTCATGGACAATATCTTTTGTCTTCATTGAATCCCTTATTCCATTGTCTCATACAACGACACAACTTTCACAAGTAATTTTTGGGCAGAGCTATTTTTCCACTCTGGAACCAAACTAAATATGATTTCTGGATATCACCCATAAACAAATGATAAGACTAAATTTATTAACAAATTCTTGGAAAATTATATTCATTGTTTCACCTCTAAACAACAACATCAGTGGGCAAAGTGGATCCCTCTCACTGAAAGGTGTTACAATACTTCCTACCACACTACATCTAAAATGAATCCATATAAATAATTTTATGTTCAAGCACCTCCAATGCTCCTTCCATACGCCCCCAGCAGTTCATCGTTTCAGGAAATTGACATAGTTCTCCAAAACCGAGATCAGATTATTCTCATTTTGCAAAACAATCTTTAAACGGAAAGAAACTAAATGAACAACAAGCTGATCAAGACTGTTCTAAGTGGACTTTTCAAGTTAGTGATATGGTGTTTCTTTGTCTACAACCTTACAAGAAAACCTCCTTGAAACTGAAAGGGAATTAGAAGCTGGATCCAAAGTTCTATGGGCCATATAAGGTTCTTCAAAAGATTGGGTATGTTGCTTATAAATTGGAACTTCCTCCTTATTCTTGTTTCATGAAGTATTTCATGTCTCTTGTCTTATTAAAGTTTTTTGCACCAACATCATAGTGCAAACTATTTTACTAGAACTGGATAATGAAGGATCCATAATTTTAGAGCCAGAGGTCATCCTCAATAAGCAGACTCATCATATTCACTCCCAATCCATCATAGATGTATTAATTCACTAGCACGACATGTAACCGGAGGATGCTACATGGGAACCACTCCTTCATATTGAACAACAATTTCCACATCTAAAGATTTTAGGACAAAGATTTTCTAAGAGGGAGGGGATGCTAGGAACCATGTTAACCCTGCTCTTTACTTTGTTAGTATATTTTTGTTGGATGAATATGCTTTGCAAGTCCTCTCAGAGTGTATTTTATTATCCCGCATTCATAGGAAGTAATAATTGTTTATATTAGACTTAGTATATAAGTACATGTTAAGGCAAATGAAAGCATCCATGAGTTATTTTGTATTCAGCTTGCTCAAAGGAGGTTTCCCCCTAGAAGTGGCCTGCAATTAATAAAATTTCTTATGTGCTCTGTTATTTCTATTATATTGTGCATTTTCATCGTTTATTGTAGGAGGTTCCTCACAATTACGAGATCAATTACACTACTCACATTTTGGACGATCCTTCCTTTTGTAATTACAGAGTCAAGTCAACTACTAACATTCTAGATGATCCTTCCTCTAGGAATTATGGGATCAATTCCACTTACTAATATTCTAGACAATACTTCCTTTCAAAATTATGGGATCAAGTCCACTACCAACATTCTGGATGATTCTTCCTTTCGAAATTATGAGATAATGTCCTCTGCTAACATTCTACATGATCCTTCCCTTCAGAATTATGGTATCAATTCCACTACCAACATTTTGGATGATCCTTCCTTTCAGAATTACGGGATCAAGTCTTCTACTAACATTTTGGACAATCCTTCCTTTCAGAATTATGGGATCAAGTCCACTACTAAGATCCTGGACAATCCTTCCTTTCGGAATTACAAGATCAAGTCCATTACTTCAACAGTATTTAAGACGATCCTTCCTTCATAATTATGGGATCAATTCTAAGGATTATTAATCCTTCCACATCAATATTTAAGATGATCCTTCCTTTCGGAATTACGAGATCAATTCTAAGGATAGTTAGTCCTTCCACATCAACATTTAAGACAATCCTTCCTTTCAGAATTATGGGATCAAGTATAAGGATGGTTAGTCCTTCCATGTCAACATTTGAGACGATCCTTCCTTTCAAAATTACAGGATCAAGTCTAAGGATGGTTAGTACCAACGTCAACATATTGGACGATCCTTCCTTTCAGAATTACTAGATCAAGTCCAACAAAATAAACATTTAAGATGATCCTTCCTTTCGGAATTATGGGATCAAGTCTAGGGATGATCAATCCCAACATCATCATCTTTGATGATCCTTCCTATCGGAATTCCAACATCTACTCCAACAAGATCACCATTTAATATGATCCTTCCTTTTATAATTATAGGTTCAAGTCTAAGAATGATCAGTTCCAACTTTAACATCTTGGATGATCCTTCGTTTCAGAATTACGGGATCCAGTCCAATAAGATAAATATTTAAGAATATTTGTACTTTTGAAATTACAGGATCAAGTCTAAGGATGATCAATCCCAACATAAT
The DNA here is from genome assembly GCA_001517045.1 of Pseudotsuga menziesii. Lineage (NCBI taxonomy): Eukaryota > Viridiplantae > Streptophyta > Pinopsida > Pinales > Pinaceae > Pseudotsuga > Pseudotsuga menziesii. Next base: position 46,904 of record LPNX010221876.1, on the reverse strand, counting down.
CATCTTGGATGATCCTTCCTTTCAGAATTACAGGATCCGGTCCAATAAGATCAACATTTACAATGATCCTTCCTTTCGGAATTACAGGATCAATTCTAAGGATGATGAATCCCAACTGAGATACTTGTTGTGATCAAGATTCCATATCATCAATACTACTCCCCCTTTCAGGGAAGTCCTTACAGAAAACACCAAGATTGTCTCAGATCTGTTCAAACTTCACACAAGATAGAGGCGTAGTCAACACATCTACAACCTGCTCATCTGTGATCACATATTGGAGCTTTATAACTCCCTTCTATGCCATGTCACGAATGACGAAGCACCATATTTCTATGTTCTTCGTCTTATCATGGAACATAGAGTTCTCTGTCACATTCATGCAGCTTTGGTTATCGCATAGAATCACAGAAAAATACATATCTAGATAGAATAGATCTGAAAAAAACTTCTAAATCCATATGGATTCACAACTAGTGAAACAAGCTGCAATATATTTCACTTATATAGTGCTGAGAGAAAAACTGGACTGCTTCCTGCTTAGCCATGAGATCATGGCTGAACATAAACTAAAACATCCTCCTAAAGTCTGAAGTCATGATCTGAATTTGTATAACCATTCAGTCTGAAGTCATGATCTCTAGTATAACTAAGACCATATTCTATCATACCTTTTCAGTACCTCATGTTAAATTTGTGAACCAATGATCTACACGAAAATATGAAATTTTTAGGAAGGGAATTATGTAGTGGAATAATCAAATAGAATGTACACTAAACAAGAAATTCATGCCACAAATTTGAGATAAATCAGACAAGAATTGCTCAGACAATCACAATATTAACCTTCATTCATTAATCAATAATACAATGATTATACAATAAATAGAATTTGAATACTAAAGATAGGATTTGAATCTATCAATTGAACTGATTAATTAGCTAACTCAATGTGTCTAAATCACTGTTGAATCTCACTAGTCTTACTATAGATGTATAAACCATTCTACAATCAGTTAACTGATGAGGTAGGTGGGAAAAAGGCTCCACTCTCCCTTCATGCATGCAAAACTGGAGCTAGGATAACTCAAAGTGATCTAACTGATTATAACTAGATTTTAACTCAGCATAAGCACCTTCCACAACCAACTGATGGAGGCTACTGGTGGCACTCAGAGTGAGCTCCTATAATGTAGGGATTTCTCCCAAAGGCACATAAACTCATGCATACACATGCAGTAAGTGTAATATGACCTTTAGGTGTGTCCCCCCACACTCTAGTACAATAATAATTACCCCCTAAGTTAGTAAAAATCACCAAATAAACTATATTGGACAAAGGCACAATAAGATTGAACCCAAAATCTAAGGACAAAATCCGATAACATCTGACGAAAACTACTGTATTGTCAGATTTCACTTTCAAATTATGAATGATGATTAGTTTTTTTTAAATGATAGAATTAGTTGTCGAATTTCTGACTTAAATTTATATTGTTGGTGTTTCAATGAACTTTTGTCATATTTGTGATACCACAGTCATCGTATTTTCAACGCCACATTCATTGTATTTTCAACACCACATTCGTCGATGTTTCGACAAAATTTCGTCGGATTTGCGATGTATTTGGCATATTTTTTCAATGGTAACTAGGCTCCATATCGTTGGATTTGCAATTTATTTGGCATATTTTTTGCAATAGTAACTATGCTCCATATCTTTGGTTATCTAACAGCTGTTGAATTTGAAAATATATAAATTACATAAACATTCCGACGTGTTTTCTATAGAATTGACGAACTATTTGTGGAAAATATTTTATTGCTTGATGGACGGTTTCGGAAATTATTTTATTCTTCGACGGATAGTTTATGGAATTATTTTATTATTCAAAGGACGGTTTACGAAATTATTTTATTCTTCGAAGGACGGTTTGCAAAAATGATTTTATTCTTCGACAGATGGTTTGCGGAAATTATTTTATTCTTCGACAAACGACCATTTGTGGAAATAGTGATGTGTGAACCTTGATTTTTTAAGATCGTCGATAGTATTCATTCAAGATGTTTGTGACAAAATGTCAAATAGCAATATTTGTGATCCAAACAAACAAAATCGGCAATTGCTTGCTAGACTATGGGATGCGGTGAAAATATGGGGTGATGGGAAATGTTATTGTCCATGTAGTCAATTTAGGGGATTTAAGAGGAGAATAATATTGATCACAACATCTAGAAAATGTTGTAGGGAATATGGACATGCTGAGGGGAGGAATGAATATCATCCATTTGTAAGTTTAGCATTATAAAGTTTTTTATATTTTTTTCTTTGGTAAATGTATGTATTATCTTAATATTTCTTATATTAACTTATATCTATCGATGTATTCATGTGATTATAAAGGAAATACATCCTATGGCATATCCTCCAGAGGCATTGCTTTCAAAACAAGTATCAGAGGAACATGGAGATATGATTAATGGATAACAAGTTAATGATCCTATTGAAGAAGATGATCATACTGATAATGTAGTTGAAGATGATGGAACAAATACATTAATCCACGATTCATTTAATTTTATAATGGATGATGATGATGCCAATGATCATGAAAATATTGATGAATTTGATGATGTTCACAATTTACTTCTTCTTGAGAAAGCACACGAACCCCTTTATGAAGGATCCAACACAAATATTCTCTCTGCTATATTGTTGATAATGAACTTGAAGGTTATGAATGGTCTTTCAAACATATCAATCACATGGATGTTAAGGTATGTAAAAAAATCCATCACAAATATATGATTGCGAAAAAGGTTATCTTTGTTCCTCTAATATTTCTATTGTTAATTCATAATTCAAATTAATATGGATGAAATGTGTTTCATTAATATTATTTATATATTATATTAACTACATTTTAATTTTTATTTGTTGTAGCTTGATAGATGAATTTTTGTTACCACCATCAAATATTTTACCTCGCACATATCAAGATTTATCTTCCATCATGAATGAAATTGGAATGCATTATGAATCAATTCATGCATGCCCTGATGACCATGTTATATATTATAATCAACATGAATATGCAATAGAATTTATGGAATGTCATATAAATAGATATCGAATAGATCAAGTAACAAAAAAGGTGCCTCTCAAGGTTCTTCATTATATTCCTATTATTGTATGTTTGCAACGACTATTCAGGTGCAAAAACATAGCACAATTTATGGATTACCATGCAAGGAACAGAATTTGATGTGACGTTATTCGAATGCCTTCAAATGGTTCTGCATTTAGAGATATGGAGGAAAAGTGGCATCAATTTCAAAGAAGAACCCCATAATATTAGGATTTATTTGGCAACAAATGATGTCAATCCATTTGTAAAGATGAGATATGTTTACACTGTTTGGCCTATTTTTGTTATCAACAATAACATTCCACCATGGTTGTCAATAAAGAGGGAGCACATAATGTTTTTGATGATCATTCCAGGTATATTGTGTCTACAACTTTTTTATTTTTAATGTAGTTGTGGCATCTCATTTGTCGTATTTTGTTCCCTAATGTCATATATATATATATATATATATGTATGTATGTATGTATGTATGTATGTATGTATGTATGTATGTATGTATGTATGTATGTATTATTTTTCTCTTACTCATAGTTTATATATCTAAATGGTACTCATAATTATATATTTTATATTTTCAAATCAATCAGGTAAGTACAAAGTTAAAGATATGAATGTATATATCAAACCTATTATAGAAGAGCTACTAAAGTTATGGAATGGAATCACTATGTAGACATATCTATACCAATACGACAAAGGAAATTTCAATTACATGCAATGCTTGTATGGACAATACACGATGCCCCTTAACCCATTTTTTGTGGTTTGTATTTTTAAGTTCCACTTTAATTGCATTTAATTTTATGAACTAGTTAATATAGTACTATGCACGTATTTTTTTTTAAATATTCCATTCATTTTATATATAATTATAATTTACATATATATTCCATCTTTTTATGTAGGTATTCAGACAAAGGGAAAACTTTCATGTTCAGTTTGTGGTCCTAAGATCAAATCTCGTTGCTCAAAAAGATTAAGAAATGAGGTGTTTGATGAGTATAGGTACTTCCTCTCTAAGAATCACAAGTATTGAACAACCGAAACAAATCTATGCAATGGGAAGAAAGATACCGCATTAAAACCATAGAGAATGACACCTCACCTATGGAAGTTGCAATATAATAGAAATCGTCAAGTTGATACGTATGAATCATCGTATATGAAATTTTTTTTTGTGTGTGTTGTTTTCTATAATTGACATTAATTTCTATAATTTCTTTATAAACTATGATTCATGATGTCCCTCGTGATCATGAAGGCATTAATGGGCTTCCACGAGGAATGAAAAGTTATCCTAAACAATTCAACAGGTTTCCATACTATGAGAACCTACAAATTGGTCATATGTTTGATACAATGCATATCAGAAAGAATGTGACTAAAACATTATGGTGAATATTGGATTTAAGAAGCGACAAAGAAAAATTTGTCAAAATTTGCAAAGACATTCAAGAAGGAAACCATGCAATGAAAGACGACATTTAGTTTCATAGCAACGTAGACCAAATTAATATAAACTCACTTCCATGGATGTTAACAGATCAGCACAGTAATGGTGTAAAAGAAGCCATGTGGAAAATTAAATTTCCCACTGGATTTTGTGCGACCATGAATAATATCATAACAAATAAAGGTGATTTTGTGGGGTTGAAAATGCATGATTGGCATGTCTTCATGAAGGTAATTATTATGGTATCCATATAAATTTTTTTATTATTCCAATGCATATTGTTGTTATTTTGTTTGTCTACTCTTTGTTTAAAAATTGATGTGGGTTGTATATTGTTACAACATGTTCTACCTCTCTATCTTTTAAAAAAATTTGACAATAATGTCAAACAAGTTATATATAATCTTGGGAAATACATGAGGTAAGTATTGATTTTTTGCATGTGCTCAATGTTTGTTTAATTCATCTTAGAATATATATATATATATATTGCACTAATTCATGTTATGTACTATAATGTTTTTTTGGTTAAATCTCGTTATGTGGATAACCTCCTACAATAAACAATGAAAATTCACAATATAATAGAAATTATGGATCACAGAAGAGATTTTATTAATTGCAGGCCACTTCGAGGGGGAAACCTCCTTTGAGCAAGCTCAATACCAAATAACTCTTTGATGCTTTCATTAGCCTCAAAACATACTTATATAATAAGTATAATCTAAACAACTATTATGCCCCATGAATGTGGGATAATGCAACATATTAACTTGCCAACTTAACAACTATTACTTACTCCCTATGAATGTGGGATAATACAACATACTAATGGGACGCCTTACAAAGCATATGCGTTCAAAAAAATAAAGAGGAGGGTTGAAACAGGTTCTTAACATCCCCTCCTTAAAAAATATTTGTCCTCAAATCTTTAGATGTGAAAACTGCTGCTGAATATGAAGGAGTGGTTCCCATGTAGCATCCTCTGGTTGCATGCTGTGCCACTGAATTAAGACCTCTGTGATGGATTGAGAGTGAAGTTGACAAGTGTGCTAATTAAGAATTTCCTTTGGTTCCAAAATGATGAATCCTTCCTTATCCAGATCCGGTAAAACAGTTTGTGCTCTGATGTTGGTGTCAATCACTTTATTTAGACAAGAGACATGAAATACTGGGTGAATCTAAGAAGAAGGAGGAAGTTCCAATTTATAAGCAACAGACCCAATATTCTGAAGAACTTTATATGGCCCATAGAAATTTGGATCCAGCTTCTGATGCCCTTTGAGTGTCAGGGAGGATTGTTTGTAAGGTTATGGACAACAAAAAACCATATCACCAACTTGAAAGGTTCACTCAAAATGGTGTTGATCAACCGATGTTTCATGTTGTTTCTTGCCATGTGGAGATTCTCCTGCAAAATGTGAAGAATATTATCACGGTTTCGAAGAACCATGTCAAATTCCTGAACGGGGGAACTGTTGGGGGTGTATGGAAGGAGCATTAGTGGTGTCTGACCATAAATGACTTCATATGGGGTCATTTTAGATGCACTATGATAGGAAGTATTGTACCACTATTCAGCGAGAGAGATCCACTTTTCCCATTGATGTTGTTGTTCAGAGGTGAAGCAACAAAGATAAGTTTCCAAACATTTGTTGGTGACTTTAGTCTAACCATTTGTTTGTGGGTGATATCCTGAACTCATATTTAGTTTGGTTCCAGTGAGGCAAAAGAGTTCGGTCCAAAAATGACTTGTGAAAGTTGTGTCGTGGTTTGAGACAATGGAAGAAAGGATTCCATGAAGATGGAACATCTGGTCCATGAAAATTTGGGCGAATAAGGAGGTGGTATATGGATGGTTGAGAGCACAGAAATGACTATATTTAGAGAGCCTATCAACCAAAACCAATATTACATTCTTCCCTCTAGATTTAGGGACCCCTTCAATGAAATCCATTGAAATATTTGTCCAAATCCATGTAGAGATGGGAAAGGGTTCGAGCAAGTCGGGGAGGAGTGTAGTTTCACCCTTATGGCACTAGTGGGTATCACATTCGAAAACCATTTGTTGAATTTACCATTTAATTCACTTCCAAAAAGTTATGTCATTCCCGCTCATATGTTTTAAGGAACCCAGAGTGCCCTATCGATGGAGAAGCATGGAGTTCAAAGAAGACAACCTGGTGAAGGTCTGTGCTCTGGGAAAGGACCAGAAAATCCTTGTATCTTAGAGACAAACCATCCCAAGAGCAATGTGGTACAATAGAAGGATTATTGGCCAACTGATGGATGATTTTGGATAAGGAAGAGTGTTGTACAGGAATAAACACCTTATAACCGAAGGTCTGGGGTTACCAACATACTCATAAAACTTGCAAAAAATCGACTCTAGAGTACAGAAAAGGAAATAGGAGGATAGGAAATACTCACCCAATACACAATGGTTGATCCTAGCTTGTCTTCTTTCACTCTATTTCTCCTCCAAATCCTTCAAGGATGCTTCTCCTTCACCTGTCAAGAATAAATCCTCCAAATGCAAGATGATACATGTATATAAAACAGGTTAGATAAATCATATACAGAGTGCTTAATCATAAGTATTCATTAAACCATGATACATGAAATACATTCAAGACACATATGGAAGAAGGATTATCTTTATTAACAATAATGAATAAGTTCATATTACAACCCAACGCCTGATACAAGGACTCCTCTGCAACCAAAGGATTCTGAGTTCCACTGCTCCAAAGACTTCTGAATAGATTCCACCAACATAAATTTGCTCTCCAAGTATGATTCCTTAATACCCTCCCCAAGGCCTTTATTTATACTTGGTGCAATAAGGCAGTTTTGAGGGTTGAGGAGGTTGAGACAGTTAAGGTGATTATGGTTAAGGGCTTAACAAATCTCAAATTGTCACAATTTATTATTTTTAAAGTCAAAGGAAGGTGTACACGGGTATTAATAATGGCAACTCATGTATGACACCTGATTTTCTATAAGGGGAACCCATGTACAAATCTGTACATAAGATGCAATTACCGATACTCGTGTACAACACGCGACATGCTTTAATAAAAGGCGCGTATATACGCGAGTTGCATATAAGAAGAGGTGCGTACAACACTTGACATATTCTAAGGTAAAAATAACCAACTGGATGGATGATAAATGTAATTCATAATATGCCCATATATAGTGTTTTAGGCAACCTTCAATCCATAAATGTCCTTTTGTGTGCCAACATAAGAAATGTCGGCACTCAGACGGAGAAGTGCCATTCAGGTGGATAACAGATTCCCCCTAATGTGTGAGGTCAGAGGGAAGCGATGGTCGAAATACATTACAATATTTATCTTTGGAGAAATCAGAAATCCAATGTAGCAGAGGTAGTACCTAAAACAAATACATAATAATGTCATATACAAAGTCATATCTGATGATGCTATGTTCAATTTACTGGAACAATAGCTCCTTTACAATATTTGAGTACATCATATGATACGGGTATTAAACCACATATATTACAAAGGTGGATCGAAGCCACAATATACAATCATGATGAGTCTTCAAAGATTTGGAAACTGTGTACATGAATAGAACATAATATTGTGTAACTTAGTCCATAGGTGAGGAACTAAGGTCTTCATAAAATATCCCAAAGAACCAGTGCAATCCAATCCATGTGAATAAAGGTAGGTTGAAGTCAAACTTGGAAAGGATTCAACAGTTTGTCAATCAATAAGTAATAATTAACAACTAAAGCAAAGGAATTCACCAATGATGAAAGTGAATCCTAAGGTACGATCATCAAAACTCTAGGTCTTCGTCATCAGGAAGTACTGAAACGGAACCATGTTGTGATAAGGAAGGCAATAGATCCTCCAACGGATCACAAGAGTGACTAGGAACTAGGTAAAAGAAGGGAGACACAATAGATAACAGATATAACAACGATGGGATCAGGATATAGATCAAACATTGGGTGAAGTCCTTGAACAATGAGCACGACACAGAGATGACCCAAGGAAGCTTGTAACTTATAGATAGAACAACTAGACTTATCTGTCATGTAGGAGACATGATCAGATTCCCCATGTATAACGGACAAGAGGAGGAGTAGGAAACTCGAAGTAATAGTTGAACGGAAAGTGATCACTGAGACATGGGTATCGAAAAAAACAAAGAGTGCTATGTTCAAGGAGGACATGCTGCCACTACTGAAAACAAGAGAAACTTCTTCCTTACCTTCCCTGTTAAATTTTAACGAGTCCAATAAAGTCAACTCAGATCCCTCTTCATTTTTAACAAGCTTGAAGAGAAGGGAAAATAATGCTTGATAGTGTCATTGATTCATGGATTTAATGAGCCCAAACTAGTACATGCTCAGTGGGTGTTTTCACATTTAGAGAGTCTGAAAACTCCAAAGAAGACTCTAGGGGGGTCCTTTTTCATCCAATTTAGTCTCCTGAGGCCGAAAAAGTATAAAACATACCACAAAAGAACTCTCTTAACTTCCGTAGAAGAAAAGGTGAACCTTTTTTGTACTTAGTCAGGGAGGTCCGAAAAAGGTTAAATTACCAACTACCCAATGCTTCTTCCAAAATAGCATAAAATAACTTGAGTTTTATGAGTGTGAAGGAAAGAAAGATCACTCGGAAAGATCCATTTGATTACAAGAAATGGGGCTTACAACAATAAACTCGTTGCTTTGTTCTTAAATGTTTAACGAGCATGACAAAGACACAAAGTACACTTGGAATATTTTTCATGTTTAGGTCCAGAGCATGAAAAAGAGAAAACTAAGCTCATACCGAGCGTTCCTTTTCCGTAAATTTAGTCCCTCAGGTCCGAAAAAGTGATAAACCTATGCCTGAGAATACTCTTCTCAATTCAAAAAGAAAAGAGAGGGATCCTTTCTTGTATTATTCTGCATGGTTCGAGAAAGAGATAACCTACCACAAATGCGGATTCCCGTTCACATATTCTTAACGAGCTTGAACGGACAAGTTAACTCGGCAGTCAAGTTTGTTTTGAAGGAGTCAGACCTGGGCCTAAAGAAACTCCATAAGGGTGGGGAGTCCTATAAAGGGATAGCTCGTAAAAAGAGATTCAAAAGAAGCTCTATTTGGTGTGAAAAATAGCTAAAAGGATACCCCTATACCTGAAACAGTTGCGGCATGAGTATCAAAGAACAACATAGGCTTTGAAGAAAGATACTCATGAAAAAAGGGTCCTATCCACAGAAGAAAAATGGTAAAAACAGGGAACTAATGGTTTATAATACCATAGTCCGTGGAAAAATGTTGATTGCTAAGGTTAATGTGGATTGAATATAGATGCCAAAAATGCATTGGAAATGACAAAACCACCGTATTGGAGCAAAAAACACTTTATAATGATGAAAAACCAGTTTCAAAGCAAAAAGAAATATGGTATTAGTTGAATAGATTTTCAAACTATAGGAAAAACCCACTTGGAGAAATAAAATTTCTATAAATAGTTGAAAATCAAAACAAAACTCACCATTTGGGATTTTTAGCCATAAGAAGCAAGTTTCTACCTCTACCTTTGTTCGATCATTGTGGACAATCTAGCAGACGAAATCAAATTCCGCAAGTTGTAGGTAAGCCTACACCCCGAGCTCTTCATTTTGATCCTAGAAATTATTAATTTTGAGTCCCAATTTCATGATTAAAAGCATCCTAAAGCATGTCACGGAGCGTACGTAGGTTCATAGTGTAAATACTCACGTACACGCATTCTGTACGTGGGTTTCCTTTAAAGACAGTCGCGTACAGTACGTGACATGTCTAACTAGACAGTCGTGTGTACTGTGTGAAGGATAAAAAGCTAATTATAGTCAAAAAAATTTGAAATTTTATATGAAATTAATGAATCAAATTACTTGTTTTGCTAGGTGTGAATATGGTGTTGGAATGGAGGGAATGGGAACATGAAATAATGGACCAAGAAGCACTCCAAAGTGTGCCCACTATACATGCATTGCGGACGAGTGGGCTATTAAAGTTCTTTTGCACATCACCATGCGGGCCAATGTCCGCCTACTGGAGTTCATGATAAACTATTGGGATCATGATTTGGGGATGTTTGACCTACAGGGTGAGACTTTGGAGATTACTACTGAGGACATGTATTTCATTACAGGTCTGTCACGACGAGGAGCACCGGTCAACTTAGAGGGCACCGGCAAGGGCGGTGACCCTTTAAGTGTCCAGAACTGCATAGATGTGTCTTGCACACCAAGTACCCAAAAGAGAGGGAGTTGTGTCCCTATTGTACATATCCGTGACTTCACTCTATAGGTACTTACAAGCACCATCATGAGGATTGTAGGATCCTCCTCATTACATTTGGCTACATGGAACCAAATGAGTTTGGCGGTGGATTGTTTTCATGGTGCCCTCTATGATTGGTGTTCAGGAGTTGTCCCTATCATGAAAAAACAACTGTCCGATTGCAAGAGAGGAAGGCGAAAGAACTTTGGTTATGCAAGTATATTGGTTGCCTTCTTCGAGAGAGAGTACGAGGGTTGAGCCCCACCATACCTCTACCAGTCCGATCTCCATGTCAGCCGAGGCTAAGCAGATGGGGAGACATCTTCCTTTGTCAAGGAGGAGGAGACATAGTGCATAGTGTATACGATGATTATTTCTATATCTAGTGGGAACGACAGCTACCAGCGCTGGAACAGTTTCCATATGCTGGCATGGATTTTCGAGGTGACCTAGACCTTGTCCTCCCTCCAGGAGGAGCATGGGGAGAGATAGGTAAACAATTTTTAATTTTTATCATTTTTAAAATTTTTATGAATTTTAAAACGATAAATATATACATATGTACAAGTCTTAATCCTATAAATGTGTCAAAATGCAGATATTGGACCGGTCCGCCCTAAGGGGCATCCACGCATGTTTGTTCATCCTGTCATAGGCGAAGACCCGGGGCTAATCAGGGTTCTAGAGGGGAAGCTGGCCAGGCTGACCCAAAGAGTTCCCATCTTATGGATAGAGCATATCCCAACTGCCATGCAGTAGTTTGTTGTTGGAGTTCCACCAGTCTAGTTACGTCTTTTCAGGCGAGTGGCCAGAGCGGTTCTTGTATACATAGATGCTTTGGAGGCTGCTGAAGCCCAAGAGGATGAGGAAGCCAGAGTACAGAGGGACCATGGGGACCAAGGTGGTCCAAGTGACCTGGGTGGTCCTACTTAGATCTAGGACATTTTGATGGACTGCGATCCACATTTTGTATATTTTTGTATATTATACCGTCATGATGAGATTTGAGGATCAAACTCGACCTATCTATGGACATATATTTTACATATATATATATATATATATATATATATATATATTGTTGTTGGTTTATTTACAAATGTTTTTTATATGTGTGTTGTATATATTTATGAAATGTGTGTTAGATTCCAATCTAAAATGTAATTAGCATATGCATCAGTAAATGAATTCTGATTTCGTGGAATGTGATTGAATATAATAAATTCAAAATTTCTTTCCAATAACCGAATTTGCATGAACTAACATAATAGAATAGGATTCCGTACCTGATAAGCTCGATTGAGCTGGGAGACCACCAGCTGAGAGTCTAGATAGACCTCGAGCTGGGTGATACCACATGACAAAGCATCCCATAGGAGCTCAATTACAGCCCTATACTCAGCAACATTATTAGAAGCAGGACCTAAACAAGCGCCTCTTGCGGCAACTAGTTGTCTTGAGGGAGAGTAAATGACCCACGCTGCTGAAGCTAGGTTACAAGTGTGACGGCTGGCAACATCAACGAACCCTATATACCTTTCAGAAGACATCTGCAACAAACACCAGATAATAAAAACAAAACCGACAACCTAATGTACATAAAAATACATACAAGAAAAATACAAGAAAAAGTGCTAAGCCTAAGCATAGTACTTTTTCAGGTAGAGCCCATTTCTAGGCTCAGGCATCTTGTTCCCATCAAAATCAATCAACTCATATGTGCCCTTCTTCAAAAATTTCAATACGACATAAGGTCCTAACCACATGGCCTTAAATTTTCCTGCCACCCGGGGTTCTTTGTCTTGGTCCCAAAGCAAGACAAGTTCCCCCTCAGAGAAAACCTAAGATTTGACCGATTTATCATATTGAGTTTTGACCCTATTTTTATGAGCTTGATTAGTGGTCAGCGCACCTCTACGCTGTTCATCAAGGTGTTCTAAATGTATCAGATGCTCCTCAAGCTCTGTCATATCAGGTAACACATGAATAGCTATTTTTAGAGACAGGATTTCACACTCAATCGGAGTAACTGCTTCCACTCCATGAACGAGTTGGAAGGGGGAGAAACCCGTAACAGTTTTTATGTTAGTTCGGTATGCCCAAAGATAAAGATATAGCATGATGTGCCAGTTAGAACGGGCTGCATCAATTGTACGTTTAAGGATAGTCTTTAAAGTTTTGTTGACAGCCTCAACCTGACCGTTTGCTTGCAGATAGTACGAAGATGAATTTTCTTGTCTGAATCCGAGCATAGTGGTCAGTTCCGTCATCATGTTATTTTGAAAATTACTACCATGTTCAGTGACAATCACTTTGGGTATACCAAACCGTGCTATAATTTGATTGAACACAAAGAAAGATGTTGTTTCCTCGTCGGCTTTAAAAGTAGGCATTGCCTCTGCCCATTTCTTAAAACAGTCAACAGTGACAATGATGTATTTATGCCCCCCAGCTGAGGATGGGTTGCATGTCATGTAATCAATCCCCCATTTCATGAAGGGGCCTACCGAGACAACGATAAATAATGGAGTAGGATGTGACCGCATTTTCCTGGTGTAAAGCTGACACGGATGACAGTGCTTCACTGCTTCCACACAATCTTTGAAGATCGTGGGCCAGAAATAACCAGCACGTAGTATCTTCTGGGCTATTGCTAACTCAGATAAATGACCCCCACATGCTCCGCTATGGGAATCATTCAGGATAATCTCCGCTTCCTCATGGGTAAGACAACGATGCAAAATGGAATCTACCCCTCGTCGATATAATGTATCTCCTATGATGAGGTAGTTCTTGGCATGAAGGCATAATTTACGTCGTTCCTCCCTTGAGGAATCTGCAGGATACTTCAAATTCCGGACATATATAAGAATATCCCCATACCAAGAATCAGAGGTGGATATCAAGAAGATGTGCTCATCTGGGAATGAGTCCTCTTCAACGGCTACATCTTCTTTAGTAGGAAATTCTGCTATAAGTTCAGCAAAAACTAAGGACTTATTAGACTTAGCAAACTGAAAATCCAAGTCAAAATCTTGAAGAATGACTATCCATTTGTTAAATTTTCCCCCAACAATCCGTCAGGATAAAACATATTGAAACGGATTCACATCTGCCACTACTGTCGTGGTCCTCAGTAAAATGTAGTGACGTAACCTTTGAACAACATAAACGGCTGCTAAGGCTAATTTCTCAATGTGGGAGTATTTAAGTTCAAGTCCAGCCAAAGCATGAATAAGATAATAAACAACATGATCTACAAGCTTATCATCTTCCTGGACTAGTACTACCCCAATGGTCAACTCAGACATGGCTAGATATAATAAAATCCATAGAATAATCTGGCGGACGCAACAAAGGTGCCGACAACAAATCTTTTTTCAATTCCTTGAAAGCAAGTTGTGTGGTTTCATCCCCAAAAAATGGGGTGTCCTGTTTGAGCAGACGCATGAAACCCTTAGTAATCTTGGCATAGTTAACAATACAACGTCGAAGAAAATTAGACTTTCCTTGCAGGCTTTGAAATTTCCTGATAGAATGAGGAGGAGGCAGATTTACAATGGCCTCAACTTTCAATGGATCCACTTGGATGCCTCTACTAGAGACAATGAACCCGAGCAATCTTCCTGACTCGACACAGAATACACACTTGTGGGGATTCGAGCGAATTTTATAATATCTGCATCTTTGAAATATCAACCGTAAATGATCTGGATGTTGAATCCTCTTATGAGAATGTGCAGGTAGATCATCAAGGTATGGTTTTACAATGGCTTTAATATCATGGAAGGAAAATTTCATAGCCCATTGAAAGGTTGCCCCATCATTTTTCAATCCAAAGGGAATTTTCTTATACGCGAAGGTACCCCAAGGACAAATGAAAGCAGTTTTATGTTGGTCTTCCGGTTTTATTTGAATATCCGGAGAAACCATCCATAAACGAGAACACCTCACTTCCTGCACAAGCATCTATAATCTGGTCTATAAATGGTGTGGGATATTTGTCCTTAGGACAAGCTTTATTTAGGTCTCTAAAGTCAGTACAAATGCAGATAGTCCTTTGCTTCTTATCAATAGGAACAGGGTTGGATACCCATTCTGTCAAAGCTATGGGATAGATAAAACCATCCTTCAATAGCTTTTCAACTTTAGCCTTCACAGCTGCCACTTTGCGCGGGTTAACAAGTCTTAACTTTTGTCAAACCGGTTTGGCATCAGTATATGTTCGGATTTTGTGTTCAACAATTGATGGATCTATGCCTGGCATCCCCTCATATGACCAAGCAAAGACATCACGAAATTCCTTAAATAGGGCAGTATAGATAGAAATCTCTTTAGGAGAGAAATTTTCACCTATATATATGTTTCCCACAACATTGGGATTTACAAAGATGTTAATAGGTATAGTGGCAGAAATATTTGCCATATTACCCTTGGCAAATATTCCTTCCCTATGCAAGGGATTGATAGGTATATCAACATATTCTGATAGTCTCAAACGAAACTCTTGATTTTCTATTCTGCTTAGTTCTGGAAGAAAATAGGATCGATGATGAAGATCCTCACAAATATTACCACGTCCACTCATGGCTTCCAAAATGGCTTCATCAAAAGGTAAAACCATGTCTAAACAATCGATAGAGTGCAAAGAGTTTTCTGCCCATGCGGGCAAATAGACTTCTTCCAGATCTTCCGAGACTGTTAGAGTATCTGGAATGGGATCAACAGTGGCTTGAGTGATGGCTTGATAAGATACCTCAACTGCCGATAAGGGCACTTCTGGTTCATGGGGAGATAGGACAACCCAAGGATCAGTCCTATCAACAACCGTAGCTATGGACCTCCCCACACTAGTAGAACTAATATAATTAACCGGGGCTGAAAGATCAAATGTGCCCATCAGTGATGTGTACATTCCAGCCCCCAAGCTCTGTGCAGCAGGTTTGACTTGATCAACCAATGGCATAGTGGACCCATTAGACTCTAAACGAACTTTTTGGGTAAAATCAAGTTGGTCAATAGTAACCAACTTGCCCTCATGTGGAAAAACCACTACACGAAAGACGACCAACGCAATAGCGGACATCGCATAAGTCCAGTTTCTTCCCAGAAGCAGATTATAGTCCAAAGGAGCATAAATCACTTCTACCTCAATAGACACTGCTTTCCCTGCCAGCTTAATTTCAAAAGCCGACAGGATACCATGCAGATGGAAGGACCTTCCATCAAAAGTAGTAAGTAGAGTGTTTGATGGGACCAGCTCTGGGGATCCAAGAGATTTCCAATAGGTCAAGGACATGACACATGTAGAAGCACCCTCATCAACAACTTCCCTTCCAATTGTCTTTCCACCATGGATGACATCTATTGATAAGGATACATGGTAAGGTAGGCGAATTTTAACATCAAACAAATGAAAATTATCCATGAGACTCGACAAATCCTTGTTGCCTAAAGCTGCTAAGAGGGCATCCCGTTGAGCGGGACAACTCTGTAATACCTCTAAAGTTGACATTGCACACAGGGTTTGAGGTAAATATTCAAACACTAAGTAGTTTGAAGCATCCCTAGCGTTAGGGTTATGCAAGGTCTTCTTGAAGACACCTTTCGGTATCTTCGGCATAGTTTCAGCAGGTTTCTCTATCGTGAGAGGGTTAGAAGTTTCACCTACAGCTTTACCCTTCTCAGAAGTCTCTTTCTCATAATTTTTATTCCTCGTCTATAAAAAAGTTGAAGATCAAACCATGTTGATATAGTTTGGGTCAGGGGCATTTTCAGTGCCCCTTGCTACATTAGAAGCTGAAGCAGAGTTCTATCCCCGGGGAGAAGGATCCTTCAGGACAGCCGGTTGTTGAGCTTTAAGCAGCTTCTAGGCTTGTTCCATAACGGGACAAATGTGATTAAGGTGGTCCTTGTGGCACAACTTACACGAGAACTTGACCTTCTTCTTTCCTTTATTGCCCCCATTAGCATTGTTCGCGGGCTTTTGCTTGTTTTGGTTTCCCTCTCCTTTCTTTCCTCTCATTTTCTTCCCACTGGGCTGCTGATTGCCCTTCTGAGAGGTTTGTGTAAAAACATTTGCACTCTGGGGTGAGGGGGAAGCCTTTGCTGCCTCCATTGTAGACTGCTTGAAAGACACCTAATAAAGTTGCTTAGCCAAATACTCTATGGTGGGAGAATTAATGGACCCAACCACACCATCGGCATGGGGTCCAGGCTTAGGCTTCTCTGCATCGTGCATAGGCCTCGGTGCCTCAGGGATAATCTCATACAGGATCTCAGATTGTGAATAAATCAAATCCAATTGTTGGGCCCTGAGAATGGATTCTTCTTCATTCGTCACTCCTGAGGTGGATACGTCCTTAGATATGTAGGGCAACAGGGATTTAAGGAACCACTCTAAAAGGAACTCAGGAGGAATAGTGGCTTTTATAAGGCTCTTTCGCCTCCTCCACTCTTGGATGTGATCTGAGATGTGGGTAGTCTTGTTTTGCCTAAAGGCAAATAACAAGTCCGTTCCAAAATCACATCAGACCAGAAGCTGAAAGTGGCTAAGAAATTCACTAGCCAAGTCCCAGAAACTACTAAAAGCATCAGAAGGCAATTCAATATACCATTTTGCCACAATACTTGTTAAGGTTCTCTGGAACAGCCTCAACCTAACTGAATCTTCATTCAGTGAATTCGAAGAACACCATAAATGGAATGTGGTGGCATGAGCCCCAGGATCTTCACCAACTTTGCCCTTGAATTTAGGGATGTCTGATGGCAATTTGGTGGGAACAAGTGGCCACGAGGGGTCATGCCTCACTGGTTCATTCATCAATTTTGAGAAATCTGGCAAGTTTAAGGTTGCCAGGAATGGAATTTTGGGTCGAACTGGGGTACTAAATGTGCCAGCCTAGGGATTAGAGGGACCTGCCCTCGAATGCCCATAGGTAAAAGTGGGGTTTCCCCCTGCCACCGGTTGCGAAGTGGGTAGATTACTCTGAAACAGATTCCATCTATAAGCCACAGGATTCTGTGTGGGAGGTGCAGTATAAGAAGTTCGAGCCATCCCAATCGAAACTGGGGTCTGAAAGACAGGAGCCGGTATCCCTCCACTAAATAATGAAAAGGGAGAGCTCGTAAACAGAGCCGAAATCAGAGTTTGAAAGCTTTTCCCATAAGAGGTATTGTTCCCAAACTGCACTCCTACATACGAAGGTGATGGGCCTATGTATGGAGTGGATGGGGGAATGTGCCCCCCATTCCAAGGAAATCTTTGAACGAACACCAAGGATCCTACCAGACTGCTCTATGTAGTATATGGAAAGGAAGAAGGAACAGTAGGTATACTAGGGATCGCAGTAACCATATCACCAGAAGTACCAGCTAGGTTTGAGTGAACTAGTGGTTGGACCACCCGGATCGCTAGAGTCAAAGGTGTAGAAGGTACACTAGATCTAAGGGCACTTACCGAGGGAGGTAGTACCCCTTCAACCGGAACGGCTGAGGTGAACACAAAAGAGATTTCTTCCATAGAAGACATAATCCTACCCACAAGGACACCTAAAATAGGTGAATCAAAAGGTCTAACCTGAACAATCATAGGATCGTTTAAATCAGTCGAGGGGGTGTTAAAATTCCTTACAAACTCGTCAGTCTGAAAGTCTTCTATCTCAACTGTATCAAGATCAAAATAGTTAGCTATCAGTTCTGGTTCACCAAGAACTTCACCTACTCCTACCGATTCAAATGAACCATTCGTGTCCAATCTCCTCCTTTGGGGTGGAGGTGGAGGCTCCAATGTGATGAGAGGAGGAAGGTTTCGCAACCTTCTTGACCTTCTAATAGGTTGGTCCTCCACAATTGAAAATTTGACAAATCAAACCCTAAGGCCAACTAGACACGGGAAAAACCACAAAGCACACACTATAAAAAATCCTAAAGCCTCAAACAATCAGTCAAGGATGAAAGATATGCTTTCCTGAATAAAGCTGAAGAACGATTACTTGGCATCCTTGAAGTGATTCTTAGGCACAAGTGGAGGAATCACCCACCACCCTCCTACACTTACAACAAGGGTTACCTTCCAAGCTCGTCCAAGGTGAACCAGAAATAGCCTTCTCGTTTACTTAGGTATGAACCCTAAATGTCAAGAGACTAAAGGCTACCTTAGATATACCGATAGTCTGGGGGGACAGTCGCAAGCCTGACTCGTACGCATGGGTAGGGTAGCTAAGCCCGAAACTCTGTCTAGGACAGAATTCCCAGATGCGTAAAAGTATTGATTTATGTTTTGACAAGGAATCAGAGGGTTATCTCCTCAGTCCAATGCCTCCATGCAGCCTTGTGCTTGACTCCCTTTTGAGAGGAGCTTCCCAGATACAATTTATAAAGTCAAGGATTTACCTAAAGGAAGGTCCACTACATCTGAATTTTAAAACTTATGGGAAGTTTACACTTCATATCCCACAAGTCTAGCCTAAGCTAGTAGGTGAAAGGCCCCTAAAAATAAAAAAATTACTAGTAAATTTTAATTATTGCGTTCATTTTAAAAGGCTTTTCTTACTCAGAAGGAAATGGAGTGATGAACTATGGTGTTTTTGACTCGATAAGAAATAAAAAAGTAAAGGTGTATTCTTTTTTTTTTCAAAGAAAATTACCACTATTAAAGCAAAATTCTTTTTCTTTTTGTAAATATATATTGATGAGCAAATGCAACGATAAAGAGAAACTAAGGCTATGTTTTTTGTAGTTTTTGAGATTATATTTTTAAAACTGAAATGAAAACTACTTATGCAAAGCAAATGCAAATGCTTGAAAATGTTTTTCTTTTCACTTTTTTTTAAAAATGCTCAAACTCTACCATGCACCTAAAATGCACGAAACTTGAGTATACTTGGATCAAATCAACTGTATAAAATAAACAACCTGAAGTAAACAGGTCAATACAACCAAGAATCAACCAACAAAGGGAGACCAGGAACCCTAGCTTAGGTGTGCACAATGACAAGAGATCACTGTAAACTCATAAAGGTAAGTGACAGACCAACCATTATCAAAAGATAGACTGGAAGAACAATGCCCAAAACCCTGATCACTGATTTGGATAGAGACACTTCAACCTATAGCCCAAATAGGCCAACCTACTTTAGAATGCAACTAGAAGACAATCCAAACACAAGAGACCTAAAGGGATTTACGAGAAAGCACAAAGTGTGGTCACCAAGGTCTTCATACAAACAACACAATATCCATAAAGAAAGCCAAATAACAAACAGGAATTACACAGAGACAGGGACAAGCAAAACCTAGCCTAAAAATCCCTATTTCCAGGCTTGTACGTGACTGTGCATAAGGGCAACTCGTGTACTATACGTGACTATCCAAGATTGCAACCCACGTATGCAGGCCTCTATACGTGATTGTCTAGCAGAGAAACCCGTGTATAGGTACAACATTTTTCTCAAAAAGAAAAGAAAAATCCACAAGGCTTTCAAACACTATGATAAGCATGAACCAGGATAAAATACCACACACAAACTTCAAGGAAAAGACTGGTCAGGGGTGACAGAAACAACCTACATCAGTCTGGGCTCCCCAGCGGAGTCTCCAGTTCTGTTGTACAGGAATAAACACCTTATAACTGAAGGTCTGGGGTTACCAACATACTCATAAAACTTGCAGACAATCGACTCTAGAGTACAGAAAAGGAAATAGGAGGATAGGAAAGACTCACCCGATACACGACGGTTGATCCTAGCTTGTCCTCTTCCGCTCTATTTCTCCTCCAAAGACTTCAAGGATGTTTCTCCTTCACCTTTCAAGAACAAATCCTCCAAATTCAAGATGATACATGTATATAAAATAGGTTAGATAAATCATATACAGAGTGCTTAATCATAAGTATTCATCAAACCATGATACATGAAATACATTCAAGACACATATGGAAGAAGGATTATATTTATTAACAATAATGAATAAGTTCAGATTACAACCCAACGCCTGAGACAAGGACTCCTCTGCAACCAAATGATTCTGAGTTCCACTGCTCCAAAGACTTCTGAATAGACTCCACCAGCATAACTTTGCTCTCCAAGTATGATTCCTTGATACCTTCCCCAAGGCCTTTATTTATACTTGGTGAAATAAGGCGGTTTCGAGGGTTGAGGAGGTTGAGACAGTTAAGGTGATTATGGTTAAGGGCTTAAGAAATCTCAAATAATCACGATTTATTATTTTTAAAGTCAAAGGAAGGTGTACGCGGGTATTAATAATGGAAACTCACATATGACACGTGAGTTTCTATAAGGGGAACCCATGTACAAATCTGTACACAAGATGCAATTACTGATACTCGCGTACAACACGCGACATGCTTTAATAAAAGGTGCGTATGTACACGAGTTGCCTATAAGAAGAGGCACGTACAGCACTTGACATATTATAAGGTAAAAATAACCAACTGGATGGATGATAAATGTAATTCATAATATGCCCATCTATAGTGTTTTAGGCAACCTTCAATCCATAAATGTCCTTTTGTGTGCCAACATAAGAAATGTCGGCACTTTGACAGAGAAGTGCCATTCAGGTGGATAACAAAGACTCATTGAAATAGGCTTTTTGAACAGTTTGTAACCAATTTGGAATAGGCATATAAATAGCTGAAAGAGAAGCATGGTCATCAAATGTGCAAGAAAGAGCGTCTGCCAGAAGATTGTCCTTACCCTTCTTGTAAGTGATCTCATAGTCATAACCCATGAGTTTGCTAACCCATTTCTATTGTGTTGGGGATGAGACCCATTGCTCCATGAAATATTTTAGACTCTGGTGATCATTCTTGATGTAGAAATTATTCCCTAAGAGGTATGGATGCCACTTCTGTATGACATGCAAAATAGCCATCATTTCCTTCTCATATGTTGAGGTGGATAAATTCTTACCAGACGAGTATTTTCTGGTGAACGCAATGGGATGTTCATCTTGGAGGAGGAGAGCACCAACTCCATTATTGTAAGCATCACTCTCAATAGTGAAGGGCTTGGAAAAACCAAGCATAGCTAGAACAGGTATGGTACATATAGCTTGTTTTAGTTTCTAAAAGGCACACTCAGCAGCATGTGTCCATGCAAAAGCATCATTTTTCAGTAGAGCTGTTAATGGCGTTGCAATCTTCCCATAATCCTTGAAAAACTTGTGGTGAAAATTCCCAAAAACCCACAAAGGCTATTCAAGGCATGAGGATGCGCCCAATGTTTCATGGAATCTATTTTGACAGGATCGACACAAACCCCTTGAGATGAAACAATATTCCCAATATACCCTACTTCATTCTACCCAAAAACACATTTAGACTGTTTGTCACAGAGATGATGATCATAGAAAAGTTGCAGTACAATATACAGATGTTGGAGATGCTCATCCCATGTTTTACTTTAGATGAGGATATCATTAAAGAAGACCAATATAAATTTTTGCAAGTAGGGATAGAATATTGTATTCATCAATGCCTGGAATGTGGAAGGAGCATTTGTGAGGCCAAAAGGCATGACCAAAAATTCATAGTGGCCATCATGAGTGTGGAAAGCTATTTTAGGGATATCATCCTCATGAACCCGAATTTGGTGATACCCCGAACAAAGATCCAACTTGGAGAAAAAATGAGAACCATGGATCTCATCCAAAAGCTCATCAAGAATGGTAATTGGAAACTTATCCTTGATTTTTATGTGATTAAGTGCTCGAAAGTCGATGCAAAGGTGCCATGACCCATATTTTTTCCAAACAAGAAGAACCGATGAAGAGAAGGAACTAGTGCTAGGGAAAATAACACCTTGCTTTAGTAAGTTGCAAACAAGAATCTTAATCTTTGTCTTATGGTGAAACAAGTAGCGATAGGGCTTAATGTTGGGATGGACACTTCCAAGAAAGAGTGGAATATGATGCTCCTATGGTATGGAAGGTGGCAATTCCATTGGTTCCATAAACACACATGCATATCTATCCAAAATTTGTTGTAGATCCAAGTGAGTAGTTGAGACTGTTGAAGGTTTCATTTGAATAAAATGGAGCTGAGTGATGACACCATGTGAACTCTTCTTAAGAATATTTTCCATGTGATGCAAAATGATGATGCTAAGATACCCTAGTTTTAAGCCCCACAATGTGTGGTGTTTTCCATTGATTTAAAACTATAGCCAAAGTTTAGAAAAATCTCATAAAATGGGTCCAAGTGTGCGTAACCATTGAGCACCCAAAACCACATCACATTCTCCTAAGGGTAAGGAAAACATGTCACGTCACAAGTTATAATCCCCCATAGAGATGCACACATTACGACACTTCCCTTTGCAAGGTAAGGTTCCCCCATTGGCAATCATGAATTCAAATCTAGAGCAAGGACAGACAAAACAATTAGCATGTTTGGCGATCCTCGGGTCAATGAAGTTGTGAGTGCTACCAGAATTAATGAGTATTGTAAGAGTGAGTTTTTTGAAGAAACCTCTGACCCACATGGTTTGTGGGGTGGTGACTCCGGCTAAGGCATGTAGAGATATCTTTGGCTGGTCGTCTGGAGCAAGAAGGTCAACAGGTAGTTTCTAAATGTCACCCTCAACATCTATTGGATCCTAAGCATCATAAAAAATGTCAGGTGCAGGTGGAGAATCCACATCCAAGAGATAGAGCTTTTTCTAGACACATCTATGTCCCCGGGTTAATTTATCGTCACAATTATAAAAAATCCCCTTTTCTTGATGTTCCCACATCTCTGCTTTAGACAAATGCTTGATAGGAGTGGTTCTAGGAGATGGCGGGATTTGGGGTCTTTGGGGAACCATGGTTCTAAATGGAACAAGAGTGGATTTGGAGCATTGTTGAGCCCTGATATTGTCCTACACTAGATTATCCAACCCTAGGGCTTCCATCAGTGTGTTGGGGAAGAACATTTTAACCTTGGATCATATTGCATCCTTCAGACCACTGATAAAACAACTTGGGTAGAATGCATCAGGAAATCCTTTGGTGTGATTGGCTAGTTTCTCAAATTCTATTTGATACTCCCTCACAGTGCTAGTTTGGCGAAGTTTGGTGAGTTCTCCTGTGAAGCAATCAAAAGCACTAGGGCCAAATCGTTGCAAAAGGAGTTGGCAAAAATTTGTCCAGTGTGGCTTTGCATGAGCCTTGATGTACCAATGGAACCATTGAAGGGTTTCATGTTCCAAATGAAAGGATGCAAGTTGGAATTTATTGACATCAAAAGTGTTATGCAAACTGAAATATTGTTCTGCCCTATAAATCCATCCAGTCAGATCTTCACCATTGAAGTGAGGAAAATCCAGCTTTGGCCCGCGGAAGTTGCTAGAGGAAGAGAACCCACTATATGCAGAAGACTCAGGTTGTCGATGGTTGTTCATGGGTGAATGTTGAAGATGGAGGCCGAGAAATTTTTTATCTAGATCTTCAAGTTTGGACTTGATGGCAGCAAATTCTTCTTCCATTTGTTTATTTGCTTTGGCGCGAGTGACAACCATAAGCATTTTTTTTGTAATTGATAGTAAAACAAAAACGGAAAGGGTTTTAGAAAAAGAAAGTTTTGATTTGGGAAAAACTCGGGGGGTTAATTGGGATTTTACAGGGTTTTGGACACTTTCTTAGGGACATGAAGCAGAAAATGTGAATTTCAAAGGCGAGATGAAGGAACTAGAAATTTTTTTAGAGAGGGACAATGAAGTAAAAATGGAAAACGAAGAGAGTGGAAAAATTTGAAGGTGATTGGGTGACAATCGGAAAAGTTATGACAACCCCTAAAAATAGACTAATGTGAAATTTCTGGCTTCAAGAAGTGGAATTGGGGACAGAGTCCTCAAGGAAGGAATATGCAGAATGGGATGACGGGGGTTACAATGAAGTTTCAAGGTAAAAGGAACTAAAACAAAGAAGATATGGTAGTTCTGAGAAAGATTTGCTTTGTCAACTAGAAATGGAGGAATTGATTTGTGACGGTTCTAGAAATCTATGCTTTATCAATTGTAAATGGATATGGACCCCAGGTATGTTCAGATTCCTAAAGGTTCATGAGATTCACTCGGCCATTAAGGTTATCTGAAGGCTTGCGTATTGGGGAAGTACCCCTCACTCCACAACGCAGGTAAAACTGCTAACTGCTTGGACACAAACGACAACTCTTTGGTTTTCCTCATGGGTGGGAATATAGCTAATCTGGTGGGTTTAATTTCCCTTTTCACTTGGAAGGTCCTCTCAATGGCCAGCTACTTCAAGGTTCTTGTGGTACTCCTCGCAATGAGTTTTAGGGATATTGCCAAGTACTTCCCATAGTTAAGTGAATAGGGTTTTTCCTTTATCCGAATGAATAATACCACTACAAGAAGAAGAAAAATTGCAATGATCACAGTGCTAGGAAGCACTACAAAAGAAAAAAATTGGTAGAAAATCCACCCAATGAGCCCAAGAAAGTGCTTTGATACCATATGTGGAGAACCTCATGCAATAAACAATGAGAATGCACAATATAACAGAAATTATGGATCACAGAAGAGATTTTATTAATCGTAGGCCACTTCGAGGGGGAAACCTACTTTGAGAAAGCTCAATACAAAATAACTCTTCGATGCTTTTGTTAGCCTCAACACATACTTATATACTAAGTCTAATATAAACAACTATTACGCCCCATGAATGTGGGATAATGCAACATATTAACTTGACAAATTAACAACTATTACTTACTCCCCATGAATGTGGGATAATACAACATAGTAATGGGACAACTTACAAAGCATATGCGTCTGACAAAATATACTAACAAAATAAAGAGGAGGGTTGACACGGGTTCTTAACACATTATTGGTTTGCATCACTTGGAGATGGTTATCATCTAAAGAAATCCATAAATAAGATATAAAGTATTAGAGAGAAATTCCTCATCTCATGTGTGAAATGAAAAAGCATCTACCTTCGACATTTTTCAATGCACAGGAACACCACCTCATACACCAAGTCAAGGAGATTGAATTGTGTGGACCTATTCACTCAATATCCATGTGGATGGTTGAGAGGCACTTGAAATTTATGAAAGGTTTGGTTAGACAACGAGCATGTGCTAAGGGTTCTATGATGGAGACATATATGGTTTACCAAAACATGTTGTATATTAGTGAATATCTTCATAATTTAGTGTCAGAGCTCAATTTACGTCGCATTTGTGATCCAGACTCCAATAACAATTTTGAAGGGGAGTACTTGAAGGGGAAAGGTAGATCGAGGAAGGTGAAAGGTAGTTATTAGCTAGTTTATATTAATTAATATAATACATTTGACTGTTGATTTTTATGTATATATATCATACATATTCTATTTTTGTATTCAATATATTACATCAATTAAGAGTGTATACTTTGTTAAGATAATTTACATTTGTATTTAATTTAAATTGTTTTTGTCATCAATAAGTTGGTCGAGAGTGGGATGCAATTCATTTATACATCACAAACAATCTTTACTAGATGAAGGTATGAAATGAACGTTGTGAACAATCTATCCATGGAATACCATGGGAAGGTGTGGCTTCATTGGTTAAAGAAGCACATCACAATGGAGATACCAATATTACACAAAGGGAAATTGAGTTAGCATATGGTTTAAAAGATAAGCAGGAAAACATATTAATAAACCACACTATTTTTTTTCAAATTACATATTGATGTACACGTTGATTTTTTCCCTGTATGGCATAAACATGCACTTGATCATTAATATTGAATCATTGTGTAAGCTTTTCATGTATGGCTTGTTGTAGATAAAACACCATAAGGATATTATGTGCAATGGTTGTAGGTATCACATCAAAAATTTGGATGAAATGAATAAAACATTAGATTATGGGATATCTGCAATCTTTGAGGTGACCAATGTTTCCTCTAGAAGTGGAAGACATCCAGAAATCTCAAAAAAATGATACTATGGGTATCTAGAAGATATCATTCAGTGTGACTTTAACTCCTATAAGGTAGTTATGTTCATTTTCAAATGGTACATGTTACGATTGAATCAACGTGATCTTGATAGAACTATTATTGAACATGATAATGGATTTACCATGGTAAATACAATGTTGTTTGAGCTAGGAACAGAGCCCTATGTTCTTCTAAGCCAATGTGAATAGGTATTTTACTATGACGTTCCAGGTAGAACGAGTTGGTCATTTGTTGTGAGACATAATCCAAGGGGAAGGTTGGTAAAGTATAACCTAGAGGAAGGTATTGAATAGGGTCTCGAATAAGAAGATGATGTTGAATATCATGATCAACATGAGTTAGATGATAATGTTCCAAAAGAATATGTCAAAGAATTATTTGAATCAGATGATGTGTCAGACAATGTCCATGAAGATGATATTGATGATGACATGATGATCATAACTAACATAGATGATGATGATGATATGGCCAATCCTTAAAATGTTGACTTTGGATTGGATGATATAGATGATGACTTGGATGAAGAAAATGATGAACTAGTCCATTAAAGTGTATGAGCTGGTATGCAGTAATATATCTACTCTATATATTTTGATTTAATATTGTGATAGAAATATTGAATTTTATTGGTACATTTAAATTTGGATTGGAATGAAATTTGGCATGGTTAGACCTCACATTACTGACATATTTATCATCATCATCATCTTCGTCATCGTCATCATCATCATTCGATCATCATCTTCATAATTTCATAGGACATCAACATCGTTATCACCATCATCATCATCATCATCATCATCATATTCATCATCATCATATTCATCATCATCTTTGTCATCACCATCATGATCATCATCGTCATCATCATCATCGTCATCTTCATCATCATGACCATCTTCATATTCATCATCATCGTCGTCGTCATTGTCATCGTTATCATCATCATCATCCTCGTCGTCGTCATTGTCATCATCATTCGATCATCATCATCATCTTCATCTTATTCACCATCATCATTATCATATTCATGATCATCATTTTCATCACCATCGCGATCATCATCGTCATCACTATCATCATCATCGTCGCATTCTTCATCATCATATTCATCATGTCATAGGAAATCATTGTCATCATCACCATATACGTCATCATCATCATCATCATATTCATCATCACCCTCTTCCTCATCAACATATTCATCATCATCAACTTCATCATCATCATCATCTTCATCATCATCATCACCATATTCATCATCATCATCTTCATCATCATCATCATCCCCATCATCATCATCATCATCATCATCGCCACCATCATCATCGTCATTGTCATCATCATCATCATCGTCGTCTGTCGTCGTAATCGTCGTCATCATCATCATCGTCGTCGTCTGTCGTCGTAATCGTCGTCATGATCATCATATTCATCGTCAAACATGACTGACACTAACCATTCGAGTAGAAAAAACCATATCTATAGATTAACTAATGTGCTACGTGGGACCAACATTGAAATTTTTTAAATTTTGGTCAGCTTGGTCTGAAATTTGGAATAGTTATACTAGCCCCATGCATTGACGGTCTAAGAGGGTTTCCATACTCAAACATCATCATCGTTATCTTCCACATAACTATCATCATCATAATCATCATCATCTTCATCATTTCATAGGACATCAACATCATGATCACCATCTTCATCATCGTATTCATCATAATCATCATCATCATCATAGTTGTACGTATGATTTTTGACACAAATACCAAGAAATATTGACGACATTTGACATGGGTGGTTTAGAGAGCTCATTGCACTCTTCATCATCATCTTCATCATCATATTTGTCATCACCCTCTTCCTCATCAACATCTTCATCATCATCAACTTCATCATCATCATCATCATCATCATCATCACCATCACCATATTCATCATCACCATCATCAACATCTTCATCATCATCGTCGTCATCATCATCATCATCATCATCACCATAATCGTCACCATCATCATAATCATCTTCATTGTCATCACCATTTTCATCATCATCATCATCATCATCATCGTCGTCGTCATTGATAACCTTCTAACCTCTAAAGGTCTATACATGAATATCCTTCATTCTTCTTCCCTTCTGACTTTTCTGGAATAAAACACTATCGTTTGACCAGTGCACACTTGTTTGTTTCAACATACAAACATTAACACAAAAGATCCTTCGATCTCAGCACTTATCGATCCTCGTCATTTATACTCGAGCAGGATATGAATATCGCTTATCATTGTCGATCAAATTTATTGATGCAAGGAAACCGCCGATCGAACCCCGTGTCTTCAAAACACATAAATACCTGCAAACCTCAATAGAATTCGATCATCTCTGCTAATTTCATATGAAATCTCAATCAATAAGTATTTAAATAAAGAATTTTCCTCTTTTCAGATTATAACAAGGTAATCTGTAAATGATTTAGCTAGCATCCATGTGTTTGAATAGTGCAAGTGTGTAGATATGAATTCCACAAAATATATAACTCAAATTCTCATTATATGGAAAGAATTCATAATAACTCCATCTCAATTTACCAAATTGATTCAAGAACAACATATATAAACACTAAAATCACTTTATCCTTTATTCAATCATACAGAGCTTGAACTATATACAAAGATTTGGTCTTACATAGTACAGAAAATCATGTTTTGTCTCTTTTGTTCAAGGAACGATAAGTTTCGAACTCCTCCCACATACTATCAATATTTCCCTCTCCCTCTCAATCTCCAGGCTCTATGAGCTACACTAAGCTACTATGAGTTATCCAAAAGAATACTCCTCGAGCTACCTTCAGCTAATTAACACAATAACTTATTCTGCATTAAATACAACTTCTGTTTAGTTCTCTGGACCTACAAAGAAGGAATTTAGTCCTTATTGGATTCTACTAACCTCTATGATTTACTAACAAACTATTGATTTCTCTCAACTAACTCACACAAATTCTAGTCCTATCTATTACATGTGGAAGGATTGAAGATCCTGATCCATTTTATTCAACTTTTAACAAAACAAAACAAGTTACATAAGAGATACCCTAGGTCTCTTTGAAATTCTAAATAACATAGTGAAGTCATAAATGACTTGACATAGGCAGTCTATGCCCTTGCATCAGACTCCCCATCTTTAAACTATTCATGGGCTCCGATCCATGAGTTCCCTCCATGATGTTTTTCTGTAGGATTGCAGCAAATACCCAAAATGTAAATCTAGGCAGTGTTCTCATCTTGAACAGTCCCTTCAGCCATATCTTCCAGCACTTTGTTTGCAACAAGTATTTTGGTTCCTCCAACATATGTTCACACTTCATAGAACACACAAGTTCCTCTTACATTTGACCTGAAGACAACTTATTAGTAGGTTTATCTTCATCTACATATGAATAGATCAACCTCCCTGTTACAAAAAGTGAACATAAAACTTATTAGCATGAAAATGTCTTCCATGCAAGAATTATTTGCATGAATTTCTTGGTTCTCTCCTTTTTTTTTCTATCACATCACCATCCTTAGTAATTTCATTAGTCATATACCTCTCACCACCCTTTATAACTTCACATTGTGTTTCCTCCATCAATTCTATGCTTGCATTTGCATTTCATGTTGGTATGTCCTTTCCTTCAGTCAATCAGTGCACACCTTGTTAGTCATTTTAATTTCAAAATCCTTTACTTGTGAAATTAATTTTACCTCATATTCAACTTTCCAATCATTCACGATCCTCTTGTCAGTCATCATCAACAATTGATTATTGACTTCCTCTTGCTTACCTTTGAATAGATGAAGATTATTCTCTTCCCACTCATTTCAAAGGAATAGACAGTCCTCTTTCTGTCATGCACTACTTCTCTATCAAACTTCCAATGCCTTCCAAATAAAACATGACAAGCATCCATTTCTATAATGTCACATCTTACCTCGTCCTAATATTTCCCAATATGAAACTTTAATTGGCATTGTTCACTCACAAGAATGTGATGACCATTCTGCATCCATGCAAATCTGTATGGATTTGGATGTACTATCCTCTTCAAATTTAGTTTGTCCACCAATTCTGTAGACACTAAGTTACTGATACTCCCACTATCTGTTATCAACTTACAACACTTACCTTTGGCCTTGCAAACTTACTTGAATAAGCTCCTCTTCTGGACTGATTCATTAAATACCACATCTACCTTCCTCAATATTAAATCCTCACCTTCTTCTAGGTAGTTTTTAGTCACCGATAATTCCTTTCGAGCTTCAGTTTCAACTTGCACTACTTGTGATCCTCTTTGTCTTGCCACATTTTCTGGACAATCCCATGAAATATGGTGAATTTTTCGACATGTATAACACCTTACTTGTCTGCATCTTCCTCTGGCTCTTCCTCTTGAAGCAACTCTTCCACCTCTGTTATCATTAGTTCTATCAGGTTGTGCTTGATGGTTTGAACTATTGGCTTTAGCTTTCTGTTGTTATTCCCTTCCTCCAGATCCTCTCACCTTTGATTTCTGACTCTGCTTTCTCATCAGCTTCTCCTCAGGATTCAAAGCAACCTGATATACTTATTAAACAGATCTCAATGATAACAAACCCAATTCCTCTTATATATCAAATATTAGACCATTAGCATACCTAGATACCCTATCAGTTGTGTCTTCCATATGTCCAAATGTGATATTTACCTTATAAAATTCCTCAATATACTCCCTAAATGTCATTGAATTTTTCTTAAGATTTTTCATTTTCCTAAACAAAATCAACTTATAGTCCTTAGGAATAAATTTACCTCTCAATTTAGTTGTTGTTTAGCTATTGATCCTATATTTGTTATTCAAGATCCTCTCCTCTTGCACACCATCCCACCACAAGGACACATGCCCTCTTAACCTCGTGACAACAAATATGGCTTGTCTTTCCTCCTTCACTTCATCAAAATCAAAGTGTTTTTTGATAGCAT
>LPNX010221876.1:0-10000 GCA_001517045.1 Pseudotsuga menziesii | reverse complement strand
CTCTGCATGATGTTGATTGGCTCTGTCCATTCTGGCTTAAAATTCTGTATATGTACCCCCTTACCCGAATCTGCAACAACATTGGGTAGCAGGAAATTCTCTAAATTAAAAGCAAAAGGCACCTTCTTGAACCAAAACTCACCCTCATCAATAATTCCCATAGCCTCTGCTATTAATTCTTTAGTCAATTCAATTTTTAGGGTATTAAATGAGACTATGTATTTATCTAATCCTTGAGCAAATCCATATGAAACCTCTGTATGATGACCATCAATTTTCTCAAAATATTGAAGCCATCCAGCTTCTTGAAATAATTTTGCACATTCAGGGAAGGTTTCAGCCCATGTCATGTCTGAACGCTCAGCCCTATTTGTCTTCCCACTTCTCTTCATTTCTGTATTGAACCTTAACTATTTCTTCTTCAGAAAATAGTCAAAACTATTTTGAAAGTATGTTATTTCAATAGTAAATCAGAAGTTGAGAAAGTTTTAGAACCCTAAATATGAATTTTCCTCAAAAAATGATAAGAATTTTGGAACAATTCCACTGACATAATAGACTAATAATTGAGTGAAAATCGGGTTCCTAAACTTGCATTTCTTAATCAACACCCTTAACTACTGCTCTGTCAATACAAACCTGAATTCATGAATGATATCAGTAACATGTTTCACACCTGTTGTAATAATGGATTCGGTTGCTAAAAATATGTTATCTTGTCTTCCCAGGTGTCCAATAACTTTCGTAGCTCTGTCTTCAACTGCCACGACTGCGCCTGTCAATTATTCTACAAACCCTAAAACTCTAACCTCCTTCCTCACAATCTCTTCCAATCATGGACTACTAAATATCAGTGTGATCTCTGTAATCTTTCATACATTCAATAAATTCGTAAATCGCATTGAATTACTCCCATCGTGCACCATCATTACTGTTTAAAGGATCTCAATTTCCTACATTCCGAACAACTGCAACTCGTCTGAATCATTATTTTCTTAACTCAAACACTTGTCAAAATGATTAGTAAGGTTTATACACGTATCATTTTCCTTTTCAGATGTGGAAAAACTCCCCTCATTTGCAAATTTTAAAACTCACGAGCAAACTTACGATTTTTTGAAGGCCACAACTTTCTTGTAGCACTCTAGTTCATGATTTCTGTCTTTGCGCTACAGGAATCTCTTATTAATGTTTATTGACAAAAAATTTAAAAGAAAAGGGTTAAATTGTGTAATCAACCTTTGATAAAACCTTGTGATATCTCTTTACAACCTTTCAGAAATACATACACCCTATAAGCCCATTAAAACTATGAAATCGACTAAGTAAAGTAAATTTAAAAAGAAAACTTATAAAATCAAAAAATAAAAATATGCTCACTATTGAAATACCTCAAAAACCAAGCTCAAAATATTAAAAGAAATAAGAAAACCATGTTTTGAAAATAAAGCATATAGTCTAAAACAAAAAACAAAATATAGCTATAACATTCGGCTCCTGCTGCGAGATGAATTCCTTCTTGTGAGGCTTCAAGAACCTGTAGATCAATGCCTTCTACCATTTAACTGAACCTATCTGCTACTATGCAAAACATCCATTGGGCTATGGAGTCTTTATTCAATCCTTCACACACCGGTATATACAATGAAATTCAAATCTCTTTCCTTCAAAGACTGTAAAATTATTTGAGGAACCTTCCATTTACTGAATCAAATTGTAATCCCATTTCCAATGTAACCAGGAAAAAATTTCGTCAACCCACCAAAACTTGCTTCCAACTCCGAATATATGTATAATCAGAAATATTGGAAAACATGAAGAGCAAAGATCTAGCAACTTGTACTCACTTTCATCAAATGGTGTCTCTAAGATAAAAGATTTATAATTTAGTGTTGACTCTAAATAATCTACCACTGGATCATAAAAATTGCCAAAAGTTACCTCTTACTGTTCTATGAAAAAGATAGGTTGTCCATAAGAATGTTTTGTTCTATGAATATCAACCATACATTGGTGATAAAATACATTAGGATCAGCCTAAATTTGCTCCAAATTTTTTTGGACAATATCATCAATAATGTCAACAAGCTGAACCTCCTTTTCCACACTGTCTTCAAATGGATAACTATCATACATTGGCTCCAGTTGTTCAAGGATAATGGACTGAATGCATTCCTGAATCTATTGATCAGATTGTACCATATCACACACATCACACATTTCTGGGTCTTTCTTTTCAATTTCATCATCATATTTATCAAAAATTAGAGCATCTTCATAATGGTTTTGAACAGATTTATCATAACCATGAATATAAGAAACTTCTGATATAACGTTAAAAATGTCAACCACCTGGCTTTCATCGATTTTAGTATCAAAACAAAAAGGAATAGAATATAATTCATCATAGAATTCTTGTCTTGGAACCCCAAACCTTTTCATCATAACAAGGAGCATTCTGGGAAATTTCAAATGATGATGCTGAATGTTCGTGTTTTTCTTCAATACATAGCTGATCTTTAACACAACAATGATTTCCAATAGTTTGTTGAACAAGAGATTGATCTTAAACATGATTAGCATTCAAATGATTATTAAGAGTGTTGAAAGCATTATGACAATATTCCAAACTATCTCTGCTGATCTCATCACTAGAATCATCTTCAACCTGACTTAAAACAACAACTTGATTATTGTAATGATCATGGAATTCTTCCTTGACAGCAGAATCTAAAAACTTTACTTCTTCTTCAACAAATTCTGAAACTACAACTTCTTCATGACATGTTTTGAATCCTTGATTATACTTATCATCATGATTTTTTGAATAAAAATCAGCCTGCACACAACAATATTTCAAAGAGAATTCAGCTGAGAACATATACTTACAATGTTTCTGGAAACATATATGGAATTCTTTCAGTGAGGAAATGCTATCAGCGGGAAGAGAAAAATACAATTCTCGTGCATCTTGCTCGAGTGAATACATGAACATATTCATGAGCACATCTTCATGTTGTATATTTAATTGAACCATAAATTGATGAAATCTGATCAGGTGATTTGAAGGATTATCCTCTTTTCTTTCTCTAAACCATGGAAGACAATCTCTACAAACATCCATAGTAGGTACTGGATTTGAAAAATATGGAACATCGGAAAAATTGAAAGGTGAAAATCTTCGAGCCAGAATGGCTTCCATGGTCTTCGGCATCTGCATCTTGAACTAGTGGAGTCGCCAATCGATTTGTCAAGACAAATTTTGTTTTTCCTCCTCGGAAAGTGGAAAGGGTGACAGTAGGTCAAATTAATTAGGGCTACATAAATTTGGGGATGACTGTGATCTCTTAATTTTCCTAGCTTCCTTTAGAATTTGCTCTAGGTCTGAGACATCCAGGTGTAATGGTGAACTAGGTCTACCTCTTTTCCCAACTCCCTTAGTAGCCATTGTGAACTATTTGGTGAAATGTAGTCTTAATGATTTGCTAGTTTTGTCCACCTCTTAAAACCAGTCGAATGATGAATAACCTAGGGAAAGTATGCTTTAGCTTCATCCCCGACAATGCCGCCAAAGATGTTAGTGCTATAAATTGTTCTCAGACTACTAAAGAACAAGCCAACACAATCTCATAAAATAAAACTAAGTAAAACAGGTTTTTAGGGTTTTGGTTTTACAATTTGTTATCAAGAGGGAAAAATCTCATCAGGCTAAGACAAACACTAAATCATGTGACAGTGGTGGATTGAGATGCATAATATATGAAACATAAACCATAAATAATATAAGCACAATACTGAATTTTATCCATAGTTCACAAGCATTTCATGAATAATAACCTCAAACAAGAAATGAATCTGTCAACTGAGTGATTACACAAACCAGAAATAAAACCAACAAATAGAGTAAAATGGGATTATAGCTTGCATATATGTCATAATCAGTTATCAAAAATACATAATAGTTTCTAAACTTAGCTCTGTATATAGTAGCTTGAAATCCTCCCATTGTACAAAAATTCGAACCCCCGTTCATTCTAATGTCTTGCTTTTATCTTGGTTACATCCAAAAAACAGTTATCTAACTGTATAACTACCTTCTAGGTCAGACTACCGAACACTAGTAAAATAAAAGTTTTCCAAAACAAAACAACATCTTTACAAAAGTTAACTAAAAGGCACCTGTCATCAATATCCTTTTAAATATCTTTGGCAGCTTCAGCCAAAAGGGCTATTCCCTCTAAAGATTGAGTTTTTCTTCTGTTTCTCTATCGCTCAACTTCTAGGTCTTCAACTCTCTTTGATAATTCTTGATTTTGCTGAGTTACTTCTTGGATAGTCTACTTCAGTTCTGCACATAAGAATTGTGTCTTCCTTTTCCTCTTCAACACTTCCTTCAAAACCACAATCAATTCTTGATAATGGCTATTAATCTCCTCTAGATCTTCTCTTAATCTTTTTTTTCCAGGCAACTTTGTGATAGGTTCTTGTGTTTCTCGCCTCCTACTATCTTTATTCTGGCCCCTCTTCTCATTTGGAATCGCTTGAAGGAAATCCACAGAATCAATCACAGACAGTTTACTGCTACCAGAGCATTTTCCAAGGCCCTTGCGTTTCACTGAACCGCGGGACCTTTTACCTTTATCTTCAATCCTAGCATCGTCCTTATCAGCACGACCCCATCAATTCTATCCGAACTCTCCGAGTCTATCTGTAAATCGCTATCTTTATTGCAGCGGAGAGACGGAAACCGACATGGCTGGTTTTGCATCACCTTTTTAGAGGATGGGGAGTGGAGGATTCGATTGCAAAGTTCTCCTAAGCTAGCAATGTAAGCTGATGCAGTTCGCACTGAGAATAAGATCTGCGCAACCAGGAATGTTGTCTTTGCTCTAGGACTCTTTCATCATCTCATCATAGTCCGGCTTGAAATTCAACAATGATGATTTGTGTCCCATTCCGATACAACAATCCAGGCGGTCTTGAATCTGCTACTACGCTCATGCTCCTAGGATTTGGCGCGTGGGTGTTGCATGTTGCTATGGCTTTCTATCTTCTTGCTCTTCCTTATGCTCATTTCTTATGTTTCCTGCTGTTCACCACCCTTTTTTCCATAAATTTGAACTTTGAATACTTGTCCATATTGAAAACTGGACAAGTCCTACTATCCATGGTGGTGGAGGTGAGTGATTTTCCCCACTGTGACAAATATCACCTCAGCAGCAAAGAGCACAATCTGGCATCTGCTTGATGTTCCCTCCATAGCCCGGTAAGACCTGAATATCCTACCTTGAGGGATGAAAGGCACTGCCACCTCCCAAGCCTGCAGGCTTTGCAAAAGACTGCAGAGACTGTGGACCAGTTCCCATAGAGCTTGTCAAAATGGGTTGGGTCTCTGGTCCCCATAGGAGCCCGCTCTGGTGCCATCGACAGGGCCTCTACTTTACTGGTCTCCTAATAGCCAAGGATGACTTAGTCTAAGGTTTTTCAATGGGTTGAAGCCACTGATTGAATATCACCATCTTTCTTCTTGCTATCTGTGGATACAACCGATAGGCTGAAAGTGGCAGCAACAACTTTAGCCCTCAAGGCTGCTCAGCAGGAGACTCTCCAAGTCATTTGTAACTATAACTGATGGGTGAGCAGCATAGCATAGTGATACCTACATAGTACAAGAGAACCTTGATCTTGTAGGGAGAGCATTGGGTCATCTTTTGTGTAGGTTTATCTAGTGGCATTATGAGGACAAGACGCTCACCTTGTGTATCATATTTGCTTCTTATATATGCTATGATTACTGGCATTGACACTTTTGGGTAATGATAGTTGTGCACATATGTGGATGGGCTGGATGGTCATGGCGATTGAGCTCTTCATACTTGATCTTGTTGCAGTGTTGTCCCGGTCCAAGCACCAAATATCCCCAGATTCATGATGTAGTTAACGGTCTGTCATCACGTGCCAGCTATCTTGGATTTTCCATCACTTGTTCCAGAATTGGTTTTGATAGTGGTTATAATGTGTCTCATCATATCTGTACTACTTTTTCCATAAGTTCTACCGGCCTACTACACATGCACGATGTTATGGTTGCCTCCAAAATTCAAATATATATATATATATATTTCAGCCGGATTCCTTGGTCGCATTTTTGTACATTATTGCAAACTTGTTGGTTTTGGGTCTTTTTGCTCAGCAGCATAGACCTTTCCTTGGAATTCTTGCACCAAGGGTTCTATCTTCATAACTTGAGCCACAGCTTCCTCTGCTTGTGTGGCCAATTGCTCCACGTGGTCGGACTGTACATGCTCCAACAAGTCTTTCTCTATTGACTGCAATATGCCTTAAACTTCTACTGGATTGGCTGAATATGGTCTCTGAGGTTTCTGCCTCCACCTGGAATTCCTCAACCTTGGCTTCCCTAGCCTTCTCCTACTCGCGTAGGGTATGGACTTCATGTTGGAGATTTTTTATCTCTGCATGCTTAAGGATCTTTTGCTGGAGTGGCAGTTTCTGCATGTCCACCTTCATGGCAGTTATGCACTCCTCTGCCTCATGAATGTGCTACCTTATTTTCTCAGTTACGCCATCCTTAAGTAATGTTTCCCAAATGGCCGCAACATTGTCTGTAGCCTTTGTGCAGATTGCTTCTCCACCTTTAAGTTTGGTAGCAGCTTTAGACACTGTTGCTTTTCTTTCTGCCAGCACCTATAGGGGTGTGCTTGGTATCTGTCGGGATTACAGATATTCTACTTGGCGCTGAAGATCTTGTGCGATCTTCACAAGCCTGGCCACTTTAGCTAAGGAGTATTCATTGGATTGCCCAACCTCCGCTGGGAATCTTCCAACATGACATGACTTTGCTCACGAGATAAGATTTCATGTTACTTCTCGGTCAAGGATTTGGTGCACTCTTGCAGCTCATGCTCTTTTCCTTGCAAGAGGTTCTTGTGTAGTTTGGCCTTATTTTTCTACTTTGTTGCCTGATGAGCAAAAACATTTTGCCTTAGTCGGAGTTCTGCTACAAATTCCTGCTGGATAACATGGATGTCGTCCAAGAGCAACTTGGAGAAGTCTATCTCGACAGTGCTATTATCAGTATCTGCATTTGTCTCTTCCTTTACGTCAAGTGCTTACGTCTGAATCAGTACCTTGATTGGTGGTTCCCACGGTGTTGTGAGCAGTGGAATGCTAGGATCAATGTGATATGCTTTGGTGTCCACCATGTGCTTGACCTCATTGATAGTTGTTGTTAACTGATTGAGGTGGGTCTAGACCTGGGGAACGATGCTCTCTTGCTGGGCCGTTATGTCACCAAGTTTATCTTGCACAACTTTAGCTACAGCACTGGCAAGTTCTTGCAACTCATCCTCTGTTAAGGTATTGGTGTTTGTTGTTCTTCCTTCCTTCTGCTTCTTCTGCAATGACTGGCCTTCCTTGGGATGTAGATGGGTCTGCGTCCCCTCTTCAGCATGTGGCTTTGCAGAAGGATGGTGGGATGAGTCCTTGGTATCATCATCATCTTCCAAGTTGTCTTGCAATGGGTCCTCTTGGGTATCATAACCTTCTTCCTCTTCACCATGAACTTGGTGAATTGGTGGTTCTTCTACATTTTGCTCTTCAGGAAGTGGATCTGCAAGTGGGCCGCTCCATTCCTCTAGTCAGAGCTTGACAATTTCATCCACATCCTCGTCAGTTACTACGAAACTGGCTTGATGTATATGCCTAGGTGGACCTTTGATAGGAAATAGATTTATCTGGTGCATATCAGCTTCAAATTTGATAAAACAAGCATACCTTTTCATAGTTGTGGTGCAGATGTTGTGGGTTTGTCAAACAACCTGGCGTAGTGCCTCTGCTTGCAAGAAGAATACCACATTTCTATCCTGCTGATGCTTGGTGTCGGTCTTGTCTTCCCATAAATTTTGGTATTTTACCCCCAAATAGGATACTCGGACATTCATATGCACATAGTCCGGGTGGTCAACCCAGACAGTGAAGGAGATCAAAATTAACAGCCAGGAATAGTAGAATTTATGACCTTCCTTTTGTTGCGCCAGCATCTCATCTTCAAATAGGGTGGTGAGAAAGTACCATGACCAACTGAATTTCTGTCCCTGTGCACATAAATCTGCAATTTCTATTACTCCTGCAGAACATTGCGCGGGTACCACTTTATGAAATATTTTACAGGATAATAATTTTACAGCAACCCGGACACTTTTGTCCTAGATGGGCCCAATTAAGTATCCTCGTCCTACATGCTAAAGGTTGTGTTTCCTCTTTATGTCCCGAGTTTTATGCTTAGCAAGGTAAGGTAGAGGGTCTTTGCCTTCACTTGGAAGCTTTGTAATTCTCGCTATTAGTTCAACAATAATTGGGTATGGTTGATCCATCCATAAGTATCCTCTATGAACATAGACCAACAACTGCTTTACATATGTACTGGCCTATTTAATATGGCTGAAATGGGGCATGAACAACATATTTGTGAGACCTGAAGTGGCTATTCATTCAAGCCACTTTTGTGGTTTGATTATCTTGATAGCAGGGTCAGTAGTTTGTATTATATCCATGCAGTCTATTATCTATAATCCCTCCTGTTGTTGAGTGTCGTAGCCCTGGAGTTTCAAAACAACTAACGTGGGGAGGATGTACTTTAGTATAGGTATGCTGACAGGGATCCTTGGTGTGATCAACATGGTCACTGGTTTCATTGGGAAATCTGCATGCAATGCACAAGTCTTCTTGGTCTAATGTAAGCTAGAAAGTTTGGGTCGGCTTGTTTTCTCTGTGGATTTGCCTATGGTAGCAGTTCTTCATCTTCATCATCAGTTCCCTGGTCAGTAGTAGGAATATTTCCATGCTCACCTGGAGTGTCTGGAACTTTACGTTTCTTTTGTCTCGGTTGTGATCGTGCAAATGACTCACCTGGAATAACTAGTAATTCCTAGACTGGGTTTGGCACAGGACGTGAACCAGGGGTTAGAATTGTTTGTGGCCTTCTGGTTCTTTCCATTGCGTCAGTATCTAGTGATTGCTATAGCTGTGGGCTTGTAGCTGACTGTATTTCTACTTCCTCCTCATGAATTAGGCAGCCGAAGATGATAGTGGCGTTTGAAGCCTCACTTTCATTGGGAATTTTAATTACCATGGGTTTGAATGGGATGGAAAACAATTGACAGGATGTAGGTATACAATAGCTCGACTCTGGTGCTCTCAGTATGTAAGAGAAAACTATCTTGATGGAGAAATCAATATTTAGATAGAGGACAATGGCATTCAATCATCTATTTGACAGTAGCTTAAGGTCTAATCATGCTTGTAGGTTTCCTTTTCCAATGCTTCCTCCATTAATTTATGTAGCTGACCTTCCAGGCTGTACATGTCATACCAATAATGGAAATTAATGCTATGACAGTTGTCGAGAGATTACAATATGCCACCTTGCTCCTTGTACTGGGTTGATTTAATGCCACATAAGTGACCCAGTCATATAGATCGTGGTATGGATCTGGTGGTTAAGGCTACGCAGTCTGTCATTCCATATTTTTGCCTTCTTTAGCGCCTAGCTGTATTGTCGCTTGCACACTTTAGGTTTCCCTCTTGGGTATATGTGGTGATGTCACCACTAGTTAGTTTATTGCTCGTACTTTCTGTTGGTTCTATCACAATCCTGCCACAGAAGAGTTTACGTCTTTTGGCCAGGTTTTTTTTTTTCACACGTGTCAGAGTAAGGTTTCAGGCAACTACCATTTACTGAACTCGCGACATGGGTAACATCGACTTTTCTAAAGTTGTGTTGTGCTCATACCCATAGTTGGTGCAATGGTATATGGCCGTAGCCAAGTTTCCTTTAGGTTTTGTGGGTGCATGAAGGCTCTACTGTCATAGTGTGGGATACGTCTCCCTTTTGTGGATGGATTTATCCTGATATATTGACAATGCTGTGTCAACAACTATTGTTGAATTTGTTTAGTATGCAATTGCAAAGGTATCTTCA
>LPNX010221867.1:297223-362787 GCA_001517045.1 Pseudotsuga menziesii | reverse complement strand
CCCCCCCCCCCCCCTCAAGCTGAACATTGAAGAAGTAACTACCTTCACCCTGATGAACTCACCCCCAACAGTGAACAGAGGAAAGTAAACTTTTTATCAGTAAATTTCTTGGTGAAAATATCTGCTATCTGCTCATATTTAGGGCAGTATTGTAGAACAATTGTCCTATCATGCACCAACTCCATGATGTAGTGCATGTGGATCTCAACATGTTTGGTCCTTTGCTGCTGAATTGGATCCATTTAGATCTTCATAGTAGTTTGGTTGTCACAAAATATGACTATGGACAAAGTACTACCAATCTCAAACTCTGAAAGAATTCCTTGTAGCCAAATTGCTTGGATGCAAGCATTCATTGCTCCCCTGTACTCGTCCTTTACTGAAGATAATGAAATGGGAGCCTGCTTCTTGCTAGACCAGAAAACAGCGCCACCACCAAACATAAAAACATACACAGAATTTGACTTCCGATCTATGGAATCCCATGCCCAATCTAAATCTGTAAAACCGACCAATTCTAGCTTAGAATTTACAGCATAGTGAATGTCGTAGGATCTAGTGCCCTGAATGTACTGAAGGATCCTCTTGGATGCCTTCCAATGGAGATCATGCGGTTGTTGCATATATATTGATACATCATTCATGGTATAACAAGCATGAGGCTTGGATGTTTCAAGTAAATAGTGGGATCCATGGGTGGAGTGGATTTTCCCTCTTCAAGACTGATTCTTAAGATGAAAGGAAATGGTACATCCTTGCAATAAAACATGTTAAAATTAATTAATAGGTATGCAATATATTTATACTAATTTACCATTATCCCATCAAAGTATTGTGTGATTTCAAGCCCGAGAAACTATCTTAGCAGGCACAAATCACTCATTTCAAAAGCATCATGAAGAGCATCTTTTATAAAGGAAATTGAAGCAAGTGTGCTTCCCATTATCAAAATATCGTTAACATATAATACTATGATCAGAATATTACCATCATACTACTGCAAATATACATTATGATCAGATTTGCATCTTTGGAAGCTCTGTGAAAGCCAAAAGGCATCCATTTGGGCATACCAAGATCTTGGGGCATGTTTGAAGCCTTGGAGTTTTGTATCTTCACATTCTTCAATTGGTTCCTCAAATTTATCTTCCATTCGATGTTGTTTCCTTCGAACATATTTTTCAAAGCATCATACACTCCCTTTGGTGTCTTAAATGAAGAAACATGGTGGATGAGGTTATCCTTAATAGAATCTGCAATGTTCTCTTAGCCTTATCCATGCTTCTCTTATGAGCATCCTTAGCCTCATCTCCCTTTGGTTCTAGAGCTTCTCCATTGGTGTAGTGATCCAAATTATTCTCTTCAAGGATTAGGGTGATTTTGTATGTCCATGCTCAGAATTTATCATCCCCTCCAACCTTGTCCTCAAGCTGAGTATGATGAGTCATCTTTTCAAATGAGAACCTCAAATGGAAATAGAAAATATTTAGATATTACCGATTTGAGGTGTCTAAACTGGTTCTGGAGATGGATGACCTAGGTTTTGTTAGAGAAATCCTAATTTTCCAAACTTGGAGTTTGGGAATTCTATTTAGAAAAAAAATCCACCTCCTTGAGGCGATTTGCTTAGCAAGGTCAATTTCTAAAGACTGAGGTGGGAAGCCTCCAAAAATTGATGCCCTAGTTCCTTCTGGCACTAGTGACAGGGTAAAAAATGAAACTTCTTCAATTATAAAACTACTTCCACCAAAAGGTGTTCCCTATTAAGGCGATTTATCCTATCCCTCTTTTCTTGATGATCTGTGGAGAGAACACATTGAACTAGGAAGCCCTAGTTTTCGTAGCTGCATAGTGCTTTCTTTTAGAGAGGCTTTGATACCATGTTAGTTTTTCTAGATCTTATTAGCTTGATTACGATTTTTTTTTGAAATAATAACAAGCACAACTAAATGCATAAG
Organism: Pseudotsuga menziesii; assembly: GCA_001517045.1. Classification (NCBI taxonomy): domain Eukaryota; kingdom Viridiplantae; phylum Streptophyta; class Pinopsida; order Pinales; family Pinaceae; genus Pseudotsuga; species Pseudotsuga menziesii. The sequence continues at coordinate 360,829 of LPNX010221867.1, read as the reverse complement.
ATATAAGAGATACACAAGACACAAATATTTTCACTAGGGAAACCATAAAGGAGAAAACCTTGCAAACTTCCTCATAATAGCAAGATGATCAAAATCAATAATAATACATATTCAACAGCTATTTATCTCTCCTCCCTTTGTCTCTCTTTCTCTCTCATGCAAACTTGAGAGTGTGAAGTGTGTATAAATGAGGGAGAGCGCCTCCCTATTTATACCTTTTAAGTGACTGACCAAACATAAGATAGGGCCCCACTTGTCTTCCCTAACAGGGCTTACTTCTCGCATAGCAACTCAAAATACACATTACATGATATTGCACTGGGGACTGTTTCCCGACTTACAACATAGGTTGTACCTCAAGGTCCAGACATAATTAAGACATCCCGCAAAGAGGTAAACTTCATCTCCAATGGGGGTACAACAACATACAATGATAATATACATCAAAATATCTTCTGAAGTTACAAATACATCAACAAAATATGGTTATTATCAGCTTGATCAATAAATGTTAATTAAAGGATTAATTCTAATTAAGATCCATTGTTGAACATGGTAAATAATTACATGAATAATGATTAAGATTAATTATATGGTTAATTAGGAGTAATTATGATTAATTAGAATGTGTTAGTAAATCCATATTAATTAGGATTATTTATAATTTCTTTATAATTAATTACTATTAATTATAATTATTTAGAATGTGATGATAAATGAGTATTAATTAGTAATAAATAAATATTAATTCGATCTTAATTATAAGATAATATGGTTAATTGTCGTGTATAGGAATTATAAATAAATGGCATCATTATTTTTATTGTTGGAAGAGAATTAGTTTGTTAATAAATAATTAGTAATTAAGTATTAATTACAAATATATTTTATGACAAAACATACAAATTAAATAAAAAGGGAGAAATTATGATGACTAAGGTATTGTTAAAGTATCTTATTTTGCCGACTTATTGTTAAAATGTACAATGTTATGTCTGAATTTATGTTGACTTATGTGAGTAAATAATAACTTCATATTTGCAGATTTGTTGTAGAATTAATCTTGAAATCAAATTGTAGATCTTTATCTAATAAAATAATCCAATAATTACACTATCCTATAGCCACAACATTTAATATATAATATTTATTTATGGTTAAAAGAAATGTGACCCATGTTTCGAGTGGGGGTAATAAATGAAAATTATAAAGGAATTTGGGATATTAATTGAGAGGAAAAGGATAATAAAGGAGGTAGGAAGAAAATTCGATGGAGTATTTAGATAAAAATGAAGTTAGATGGATTTTCAAAGGGATCGGGGGCAATGCAGAAAATTCAACAGAGGAGGCTGAAATTTTTAAAAAAAATCAGAATTTTTTAGATAAGGGAAAGATACAGACTGTTTGGGATGGTTGTACTCAGGTCTTGGGCTTAGGGGCCCAAGAACATAGTTCTTGGAGCTAGGAATTCAATGAGACTTTCTTAGTTGGCAGGGTGGAAAATCGATTCAGTTGGTTGAGTTTTCTAAGTAATCATGCATGCAACTATTCTACAAGATAAAGTTGCAAGGTAAAGTTGACTTTGGAAAAACTATTGATGTACATGTATTTTAAATTATTTTTTCAGATTTGTGAATAAAAAGAGAAATGTATGAACATGCTTCCATGATTATGGTGTTAATTTGATTTATACCTATAATTTTATTTCATTTATACCTGCTACTTTTATTTGATTTATACCTGCTAAGAAAAACAAATTTACATGAATCAAACGAAGAAAGTAAAAGCTAATGAGAAGAATAGAATTGTAAAATGTTAAATTTCATTGTCATCATCATCGTTTTCATAATCATTATCAACAACATAGTCTTCATAATCATTGTCATCATCATCGTCATCCTCCTCCTCATAGTCATTATCATCATCATCATTCCCTTCCTCATCCTCATCCTAATTGTTTTTATCGTCATCATGATCATCATCATGATCATCCCCGTTATCATCATCATCATCATCATTACCTCCATCATCATCATTAATACCGCCATCATATCATCATCCTCATTATCATCATCATCATCATCATTATCATCAGCATCGTCATCATGATCATCATCATCATCATTAACATTTTCATCATCACTGTCATTATCATCATCATCATCATATTTGTCTTCATCATTATCATCAGCGTCATCGACATTATCATCATCATCATCGTCATCGTCGTCGTCATCATCATCGTCGTCATCATCCTCATCCTCATCCTCATTTTCATTATCGTCGTTGTCGTCATCATCATCATCATCGTCATCATCGTCATCGTCATCTTCATTATCATTATAATCCCCATCATTTTTTCTTCATTATTGTCATAAATATTGTCATCGTCACCATCACCATTTTCATCATGATCCTCATCATCAACATCATTATCATCATCATAATCATCATCATCACCGTGTTGATGTATTTGTAACTTCAGAATGTATTCATTTATGTATCTTATGTATTGTAACCCGATATTTATTCCGGGATGTATTTATTATGTATTTGAGTCATGTTGTCATGCCTCGATGTTCTGATCGAGAGGATCAATAATGTAAACAAGTCATGTCAAGTAATTCTTAAGTCCCCACAGTTTCGGGGCACTAGGGTTATTAGACACTCCTAGAGATGTCAGCTCTAGTAAGAAATTGTTAAGTGAGGCCGACATGATTGAGTGCACTTCAAGTGAATGAAAGAATATAAATAGAGAGTGAGCCTCTCTATTTATCACACACATCACTCACTCACTCAAGTGTAGCGCATTAGTGAGGAAGGAAATACACTGGGGCTAGACAAGAAGAAGACTACTGCTGTCGGGAGTGCATCTTACTGTTTTGGGGTTTTACATCTTGTGCTGATTCTATCTTTGAGGAAGTTGTGGGGTTTTCTCCATTTATGGTTTCCCTGATCAAAAACACTGTGTTCATTGTCTCTTGTGTTTGATTGCTGTACTTGTTATTCTCTCAGTAAAGATCCTAACATAATGCTAGATTAATGTTGAAAAACTAACATGGTATCAGAGCTAACCTGAGAAGAAGACACTGTGCAGCTGCGGGAACTAGGGACTCCTAGTTTGTGGATCTTCCTCCATATATTTTCAGAAAAAATAAGGTGGAACAACTCTCCTCCTTAGGGCTCATCTTTCTGTCGAAACAGAATCCAATTCTGAGGTTTTTCAATTTTGGACCTGTCACTGTGATCAGAAATTAGGGCTTTTTACAGAAGAGGAATTTTTTAGTGAGCCCAGTCCTGGATTGATATCCTCCCCAAAATAGAAGTTAGGGACAAATTTCAAGGCATTTGGGTGGACAGAACTTCAGAAAATGAAAACCCTAATTTTCTCCTGAACCAGCTCTACAGGAATTCAGCTCAAGTTTCAGATCCAACATCTTGAACCTGGTAAGATCTAAAATCTGTTGTATTTCCATTTGAGGTTCTCATTTAAGATGTCTCATCATACCAATCTTGAGGGAGCTAAAAACTTCCGAGCTTGGAAGTATAGGATCTCCTTGGTCCTGGAAGAGAATGAATTAGACTCCTACATCCATGAGGAGGTTCCAGTTCCAGAGGGAGATGAGGAAAAGGCCTTACATAAGAAGAAGATGGTTATGGAAAAGAGGATCATTGCTGATTCTATTAAGGATCACCTTATCCCACAGGTGTCCTCTCTCAAGACACCTAAAGCTATGTTTGATGCCCTAACCAAATTGTTTGAAGGAAAGAACATCAATCGGAAGATGACCCTGAGGAACCAACTGAAGAATGTGAAGATTCAGAATGCAAAAACTATCCAGTCTTACTTCACAAGGGTTTCTCATCTCAAGGAACAATTAGAAGTTGTTGATGAAGAAGGGTAAAATGCAGAGATTGTGATGACTACCTTGAATGGCCTTCCTAGGTCATGGGATGCTTTAATTCAAGGAATCTGTGCTAGAAAGAAGTTATTCAAGTTCAGCCGACTATGGGAAGAGTGCTCTCAAGAAGAAGCTCGGATAGAAGCTCGAGAAGAGAAGATGGGAAGTGAAGACCAAGCTCTTACAGTACGCTCCAAGTCTCACTCCAAGTCAAGCAAGAGAAAATCTCATTGTTCTAGAGGTAAGCACTTTCACAAAGATAATAGAGATGTATCTAGGATCATATGCTATACTTGTGATGAAGAAGGACACTGCAAGGAATTGTCCTAACAAACAGAAGATAGTAAAGAAGAACAAAAAAAGAAGACATCATGCTCATGCTACAGAGGATGATGAACCATCCAGAAAGAGATCCAGATATGAAAGTGAAGATTATTCAAGCGAGGATGAATATGTTCTGATATCAGCTCTCATAGGTAACATTACTCATGGAAGTGATGATTGGCTTATAGACAGTGGGGCTTCTAAACATATGACTGGATTCAAGGAATCCTTTGTAAGACTGTCAAAACATGAATCACCTCACAAGGTGAAGCTAGGAGATGACTACCAATATCCAATAAAAGGTAGTGGGGAATATTCATATAAGTTAGACTCTGGAAAATATCTAACAATGAAAGAAGTATTGTTTGTGCCAGGACTCAAGAAGAACCTTCTCTCCATATCAGCATTGGATGCAAAAGGAATGCGGGTTTCATTCGTAGATGGTCAAGTCATCATGTGGCCAAAAGGAAAGACTATCGATGATGAGGTAGTAATTGGAGAACAAGAAGGAGGATTATACAAATTGAAGGGCCATCCAGAACAAGCCTTGGTCCATGACACAGTAAAGCCAAGTGAACTTTGGCATAGAATACTTGCACATGTGCATTACAGAGCACTACCTATTGCAAGAAAAGCTATCGAGGGTCTTCAATAAATTCAAGCAAAACATGATGGGGTCTGCAAAGGATGTGCGAAAGGAAAGAATACAAAGAAGACATTTCCAAGCAGTGAAAGAAAAGCAAAAGGAATCTTGGAAATCATCCACTCCGATGTATGCGGTCCTATGTCATCAAACTCTCTAAGCGGGTATGCATATTATGTTTCTTTTATTGATGAATTTTCTAGGAAGACATGGGTTTACTTTATGAAGAACAAAGATGAAGTATTCAGAAAGTTTAAAGAATTCAAATCCTTGATCGAAAACCATACTGAAAAGAAGATCAATACCATTCGTTCATATAATGGTGGAGAATTCACTTCGAATGAATTCAAAGAGCTATGCAAAGAATTAGGGATTAAGAGGGAGTTGTCCACTCCTTATAATCCACAACAGAATGGGGTTGCAGAATGGAAGAATAGAACTATCATGGAGGTTGCAAAAGAAATGCTTCATGATCAAGACCTTCCTATGCATCTTTGGGCAGAAGCTGCTAGAACAGTGGTGTATGTACAGAACCGTACTCCACATAGAGTACTAAAGAACAAGACTCCTGAAGAAGTATTCTCCGGCAAGAAACCAGAAGTCAGCCATCTCAGAATATTCGGCTGTCCTGTGTACATCCACATTCCAAAAGAGAAGAGGACTAAATTAGATCCTTCAAGAAAGAAGGGCATATTTGTGGGATACTCTGAAAGATCGAAGGCTTACAGGATATATTTCCCAGGATATAAGAAGATTGACATCAGCAGGGATGTGACATTTGATCAAGACACAGCTTACAAGAAATCCAGGAAGAGACCTGATGAAGAAACTGAAGAAGCAGAAGCACCCAGAATTCATGATACAACCATGAATGAAGAAGATCAAGAATTTGAAGAACCACAAAGACCTATAGATCCACCTCTGGAGAAAAATACTCATAAGAGGAAACCTGCTTGGGTATGAGAAATTATCCAAGGTGCAGAAAGATATGGGGCTCCAAAAGAGAATCACAGAGAAAGAAAGAGGACCAGATCCAATTCCGGGTGTGTAGCTTTACTATGTGATTTCATTGATAAAGAACCTTCCAGGTATGAAGAAGCGGCAGAACTGAAAGAATGGAAGGATGGTATGATCGAAGAGTATCAGTCGATCATGAAGAATGATTTTTGGGATGTTTTCCCAAGACCAAATGGGAAGTCAGTTGTAACTTCCAAATGGATCTACAAGATCAAGCATGATACAGATGGTAGCATTGAAAAGTATAAGGCAAGATTTGTAGCTTGGGGTTTCTCTCAGAAAGAAGGAATAGACTATGAAGAAACCTTTGCACCTGTAGCCAGATACACTTCCATCAGATCAATACTTGCTCTGGCTGCAGTGATGAAATGGAAGATACACCAGATGGATGTCAAGACTGCCTTCTTGAATGGGGTAGTAGAAGAGGAAGTGTATGTAGAACAACCACTCAGTTTTGAGACACATGACAGAGAGTCTCATGTATGCAGATTGAAGAAAGCCCTATACGGTTTGAAACAGGCACCCAGGACATGGTAAGGCAAAATTGATAGCTTTCTATCTAGTTTGGGCTTTACCAGGAGTAAAGCAGATTCCAACCTTTACTACAAGGTTGAAGATGGAAACACAATGATGCTTTTACTATATGTAGATGATCTATTTGTGACAGGTATAGATGGGTTGATTGCTGATACAAAGAGAAAGCTTGCTGCTGAGTACAAGATAAAGGACTTGGGTATGATGCATTACTTTCTAGGTATGGAGGTGTGGCAGAGTACGGATGGAATCTTCCTTGGACAAGGGAAGTATGCAGTAGAGATCCTGAAGAGGTTTGGAATGATGGACTGCAAGATTATGGCCACACCTATGGCATCAAACCTGAAGCTATTGAATGATGCTTCTTTAGAGATGGTTGATGCTACGATGTATCGTCAGATGATTGGGTCATTGATGTACCTGACGAACACGAGACCAGATATTTGCTTTGCTGTGAACACCTTGAGCCAGTTCTTAACAGATCCAAGAAATGTTCACTTGATTGCTGCAAAGCATATTCTGAGGTACTTGAAGGGTACAATTGATTATGGGCTCAAGTATGATGTGAATTAGAAGATTAACCTGGAGGGTTATGTTGATTCAGATTGGGCAGGAAATGCCATCGATAGGAAGAGCACTTCAAGATGTTGCTTCAGTATGGGATCAGGTGTGATCTCTTGGTTTAGCAGGAAGCAATCCTGTGTGGCACTGAGTACAGGTGAAGCAGAGTATGTCATATCTTATTCAGCTAGTTGTGAGGCAGTATGGCTATGGAAGCGACTGTCCGATATATTTGATCTCCAGATGGATGCTACTTGTATACATTGTGATAATTAGAGTTGCGTGAAGTTGTCAGAGAATCCATCGTTCCATGACAAGTCAAAGCATATCGAGATCAAGTATCACTATATCAGGGATATGGTACAGAGGGGATCAGTGAAGCTCCAATATGTTGCGACAGAGGAATAGATAGCTGATGTATTGACGAAGCCAATGGCTAGGATAAAGTTCAAGTACTTCAGGGAGAAGCTTGGTGTTCTCCAGATCGAGGCTTCCTCCAAGAGAAAGTGATGAGACCCATAGCCATTCTGACATGGTGAGAGGATTGGTTCCTTCCATGGTCAGATGTAAGGGCTGAGCCATTCTATCATGGCTAAAGGATTTAGTTCCTTCCATGTCAGATGTGAGTGCTGGCCATTCTGTCAAGTACGATAGATGTAAGGGCTGCCACCATTCTGATGAGCAGGTTATATATAAGTGCAGAGCCATTATGATGAGGAGGTCAGATGTGAGTGCTGGCCATTGTGTCAAGTAGGACATATGTAAGGGCTACCACCATTCTGACGAGCAGGTCAGATGTAAGTGCAGAGCCATTCTGATGAGGAGGTCAGATATGAGTGCTGGCCATTCTGTCGAGTAGGACAGATGTAAGGGATACCGCCATTCTGACGAGCAGGCCAGATGTAAGGGTAGAGCCATTCTGTTCATGACTAAAGGATTAGGTTCCTCCCATGTTAGATGTGAGTGCTAGCCATTCTGATGAGTAGCTCAGATATAAGGGCTACCAAAGACCTACAAGGAGGTAGGCATACACCCAGCATGAAAGAAGGTTGGCTCTGTATAACTTGCTATGATGAGATAGCACACACATGATAATGACCAGGTGAGATCCAGATCCAGTTATGATGACTCCGAGAGATCCAGATCGAGTGATGATCCAGATCCAGCAGTGATGTTCCAGATAGAAAGATGATCTAGATCCAGATCCAGTCCAGTGATGTTGATCTAGATCGAGAGATGATCCAGATCTAGTGATGATGATCCAAATCGAGAGATGATCTATATCCAGTGATGATGTCCCATGATGATCTAGATCGAGAGATGATCCAGATTCGAAGGATGACAATGAATTGAAGATGAAGATGACTTGAAGACTCAGAAGACTCGAGATGATCCAGTTGATACAGAGAAGAAGACCAGTGCTGAAAATTGTGTCGAAAGAATACCTTCCTAGTTAAGAGGGAGTGTTGATGTATTTGTAACTTCGGAATGCATTCATTTATGTATCTTATGTATTGTAACCCAATGTTTATTCCGGGATGTATCTATTATGTATTTGAGTCATGTTGTCATTCCTCGATGTTCCGATCGGGAGGATCAATAATGTAAACAAGTCATGTCAAGTCATTCTTAAAGTCCCCACAGTTTCGGGGCACTAGGGTTATTAGACACTCCTAGAGATGTCGGCTCTAGTAATTAATTGTTAAGTGAGGCTGACATGATTGAGTGCACTTCAAGTGAACGAAAGAATATAAATAGAGAGTGAGCCTCTCTATTTATCACACACATCACTCACTCACTCAAGTGTAGCGCATTAGTGAGGAAGGAAATACACTGGGGCTAGACAAGAAGAAGACTACTGCTGTCGGGAGTGCATATTACTGTTTTGGGGTTTTACATCTTGTGTTGATTCTATCTTTTAGGAAGTTGCGGGGTTTTCTCCATTTATGGTTTCCCCGATCAAAAACACTGTGTTCATTGTCTCTTGTGTTTGATTGCTGTACTTGTTATTCTCTCAGTAAAGATCCTAACATAATGCTAGCTTAATGTTGAAAAAATGACACACTAGAATCATCATCATGCTCATCCTCCTCGTCATCATCATTGTTATCATCATCATCATCATCATCATCATCATCATCGTTCTCATCATCGTCATCGTCATCCTCATCCGCATCCTCATTGTGTTTATCATCATCATTGTCTCCACCATTATCATCATCATCATCATCATCCTCTTTTTCATCATCATTGTCATCATCATTGTTATCATCATCATTGTTGTCATCATCAGCATCAACAGCATCGTCATCATCATCATCATCGCCATCGTCTTCATCATTGTATTCATAATTGTCATCATCGTCATCATCGTCATCATCATCATCCTCCTCCTCCTCCTCCTCCTCATCATCATCATCATTATCATTATCATCGTCATCATCATCATCATCATCATAATCATTGTCATCTTTGTTATCATCATCATCATCCCCATCGTTATCGTCTTCATTATTTTCATCAATATCCTCATTGTTACCATCATCATTGTCATCTTTGTTATGATCATCATCATCGTCATCATCATCCTCTTCATCATCATCATCATCATCCTTTTCATCATCATTGTCATCATCATCAACAGTAGCATAATCATCATCATCATCATCATTATCATCATCCTCATCCTCATCCTCATTGTCTTTATCGTCATCATCATCATCACCACTATCATCATCATTACCTTCATCATCATCGTCAGCATTATCCTCATTGTCATCATCGTCATCATCATCATCATTATCATCGGCATCATCATAATCATCGTCATCACTGTCATCATCATCATCATCATTATCATCATTATTTTTACTTATGTATTTACATTTATAATTGTTTAAAAAATATTATAATTTTTTTTTTCAATATTTAAAGTTTTGTATCATATTGTGTTAGTATATTATTAGCATTAGAATTATATGTTAGTATATATATATAGAAGCATTATATAAATCATTTACCATTTTTGTTTGATTACCGACGTTTACCATTTCAATGTTCACATATCACGGTTGCAGGTAACTGGTTGGAGCACACGGTTCAGATTTCAACATTGCAGTTGCAGCTGACTGGTTGGATTTTGTGGTTCACATATCATGGTTGGAGATCACGGTTCACATTTTATGGTTGGGGCTCATGGGTTGGAGCTCATTCTTCACATTTCACGGGTGCACCTCACTGGTTGGAGCTCGTACTTCATAGTTAGGTTTGAGCTCACGGTTGCATCTTAATGGTTGGAGCTCACAATTCACATTTCACAGTTTGAGCTCAAGGGTTTGAGCTCACGGTTCACATTTTACGCTTGTAGCTCACCGGTTGGAGCTCATGGTTGACATTTCACAGTTGGAGCTCAGTGTTCATAGTTCAAGGTTCTCATAGATAAACAGGTAAGCATTGGGATGCCTAATTTGTCTAAAAGCCTTAATTTGTTTGAATTTACAGTGAAATCCCTAGTTTTTTTAATATACAGTGAAATCCTTGGTTTCATGGAAAATCGCCAACATCCAATTTTTAAATGGTTGTAATACTTTTTTTCCCAGTTTTGAAATGATGTAAATGGATGAAGTTGGTTTTTTATTTGTCAAAGGTTAAAAGATGGGGTGTGTGCATGAGTGTATGTGATCATGTGCATGTGTGTTTCCACTTCATCTAGTATTGAGGATTCCATTACAGTGGAAGCCTCCTCTTTTACCCTTAAGGGTTTCCCTTATAGTGGAAACCCTCCATTTTTGTAGCCTATTGTACATTCCCTTCTACATCACCTTCTAGGACTTGCACATTGACAAACAAAATATTAATAAATGTGGGTATAAATTGCTAGGTTAGGTTATAACTAGAAGTGGATTATTTTGGCATCTTTTACCTTCACAACATAGTTTGCAGGTAACACAAAACTCGTAGTTCTTTGTGGCTCAAGTTTGATGGATTTATACTATGTAATTTTTTCACCTTTTTTCCATTCAAGTTTACTGTGGATTGGTAGATTTTGTTGGGATGCGATATTTCAATGATGGGATGTTGATGGGCCCTTGGCATTTTAGTTGATGGTATGTGTATGGGTTTTTTGTTTTGATTTGGGTTGGCGGTTCTTAATTAGATAGTGATGACCTCCTTTGGTTGTATTGTTACATTACGACTCTTTGTGGTGAATTAGATAGGATTTTTTTTGTTAATCAATTGTCTCATTTGTTTCTTTACCTAACCTAGCTCCTCCTAATCTTTGTTACTACCCTCTTGAATCTCTAATGGCATTTCTACTTTTCCTTTTCCAACTATTTATGAATATGACCTTGTCAAACCATACATTTAGGATTGTTTTAGGGTTTCAAAATGCACAATGGCATTCAAATCTATGCATGGTTTCAACCAATTTTTTATTTTTAATTCCATGTTGTTGCTTTGTTTACAGGACCATAGGCATCACCGTTGATTGGTTATTCAATCCCCTCCTTTGTAAATTCATTGGTTGGTACTTTGTTGTCTGGTACGTGTTCCTTGACTCTTTGCATTTCTTCTTCCAAACAACTTATCTGTGTTTGTGATGCCCTTCGACTTGTCATTTTTTGCCTCACCTTTTCTTTTCTAGAATTGGTATTATGGTTATGGAATTGGATGGATGGTGGTGATTACATTTTGATGCTCGCAATTCTTGGATAGTGAGTTCCTCCACAATTCGATGAATTTCACTATTTTTTTTCCTTGGCAGTATTGAATATTCAATACTTTCATAATCTCTAGTTTGGGTGAATTTGTGTTGCTTGGAAAATGAAATAGATCTTTTCGACTTGACTAGATTGAAGTAATCACGCGACAAACCCTTGGCCTATGTGAAATTAGCTTTGAGAAAGTTTTTGTAAATAGTAATTTGTTGATAAAGTTTTTCCTTATTATATGTTATGTGTACACATCTTTCAATGACATTCAAAAGGATATCTATAGTCTTTGATGAGGCCTATGCATCCTACTTTCCATTTGGGGTTGTGTTGTTCAAATATTATGTTGAGTTCATGTCTTTGAGCATATTTAGTCTCTACTAATTCTTATCCAATTGTGAAGGACCCTCCTAGATATCCTTTCAAGTTATAAATACAAGTATCATCTTTCATTATAATGTCATCCAAGAAGACACATCTTAACAATGTTCTTTTCTTATGTTTAATGTCAAGTTTTTTACTGCTATTGCTAGGGCTTCATTACTCCATCCCTAGGTTTCTAGATTTGTGTTTAAGGGTTGTTTTTTGTGCTCCTTTCTATGCTAGCATGTGATATTTGATGGGTTGTGACCCTATGTAGCTGACCCGTGGACTACATGTCCTTCCAAGACTTGGTCCTGACTGTTTATGGTGTATCTCCTACTACATCGTGACCTTATAATATTAAACACTATTTTGTTTGTCCTTTCTATGCTATGACATGACTGTTGGTAACCCTCTCTAGGATTAACATAACTGTGTTGTCCTCTTCTTAGAAAGTCGGGACTATCATTTTCCTGGTCGTGACTGTCTTGGAGTCGTTGTGGGATGGTCGTGACTGTATTATCCCTCTCCTGGTTGGTCGTAATTGTTGTGTCAAGTTGTTTCCACGGGGGATTCACCTTGTTGAGAAATATATTATCACATTCATTCATAAAGGGCGGTTTTTAATTATGAAAAATAACGTCAATGTTATTGTAGATATTGGGGGGCGAGTAATAGGGTATGGAGGGTTTATAGGTATTGGCAGGGGTATAAAAAGGGGTTTCTAGTAAAACTAAGGAATATATTGTAAAAATAAGTGCTTTTTAATTGGAAATATGTATTGGGAGGGGGAATCAATAAAAGAATTTTTGTAATTAAATATCAATATCTAGTGAAATTCGAGGTATTCTTTAACATCCCATGAATGAAGGCATCATGACATAGTTTTACTAAGTGAAGACCTCGTGGCTGTGACTTTTTTTTGGGTTTGCTAGGACTAGGTCTTGACCTACTGGTAGCTTTCTAAGTATGTATTGTGACTGTTGATATCCTCTCATGTTGTGACATGATTATGGTGTCTTTTCTCTGCTGAGTTGTGATCTTGTGTACTGGTGTAACCTTTATGGATTGTCCATAGTTGGAGCTAAGACTTATTATTGTTGTTATAGTAAGGACTTTGCCTTTTACTATTGTAACCTTTGTTTTTTTCCAACATTTGAACCTTAATATGTTTGTATGCCGCAAACATGGGCTGTGACTTATTGGGTGCATCAAACTCATGTTTTGACTATGGTTTTAAGTGGGACAAGACCTCTAACTATTGCTGGGATTTCTTGTCAGTTATGCATGTGTCTTTATCATCGTTAAGTTAACTTAAGATAGGGTACACCATAAATAGTAGTAAATTTACAATGAAACTAATTCACATTAATTAAAGAACAATTGTTAAATAGGTTTGGTTTGAATCTCCCTTATACACATACATATTGTGCCAAATCTTGTCACTATAGGGACAAGCTGTCACAATTCATACTTTGAGAGAGAGAAGGTTAAAGTGCTATGGGATTTGGTTAGAATTTAGGAATAGGTCTGTTTTGGATATGCATTATACTCATACATATTCTGCCATCTCCTTTCATTGTAAGGACAAGCTATCACAAATCATACTATGAGAGAGAGAAGGTTAAAGTGTTATGGGATTAGGTTAGATACATACAATAACAAATCCCAGTCACCAAGTGAAAATATCTCATTAGGATAGAAGAACCCTAAAATTCATATCTCCCTCTAGCAGACTTAACACCACTATTGACCTATCATCTAAGGTTTGGCATAGTTATAGCTCAACAAAGATAGGGCACCGCAGTCCTGGAACATTAGTCATAGTTCAATAGAGAAAGGGACATGACAATCATATTCACACAGTCACGGTCCAACTGAGAAGTGGCACACAATCACAGTCTAGTAAAGAAGTGACACAAAGCCATGGTCCTCTTTATAAGGTCACAACCCTAGCCCTAGAGGGCATACACAATCGGTGATAGGATCATGATATAATAGAAATATCACTCAACTAATCCTAGGTTTTTGTACTTTTACCAATCAAAAACATAAAATAAAGTTAAGTGAACTTAAGATAGGGTAAAAAGCTCAATTTTTAAAAGTTAAAAGAGATGAAATGTGTCATGATCTGCTTGATATGCTTCCGTTTTGGGGTGAAACTTATCACAATTTCCATTCAACTTATCCCATGATTTACATGTTATTGGAGAATACTTAAATATAGAATATATTACAAAAATAACGACAATGGAATCATAAAAGATGTAGAGTTGTAAGGACAAGTTGTCACAAGTCATACTTTGAGAGAGAGAAGGTTAAAGTGCTATGGATTAGGTTATATATATACAGTAAAAAATCTCAGTCACCAAGTTTGTTAGAACAATAATCCAGCTCATTAGTCCCTAATTACACTACTTAATCAATTTTATTGCTTTTTAAGCATCAATACACTATGTGGTGGACTAGGGGTGCTTAGTTGGACAAATGCCAAGTCAAATTAGGGATTTCACACCAACATGAACACTTCAGCTCAGTAAACCAGCCACATGTGCACCCTCATCGCTATTGGTGTGCCCCCATTTAATGAATGTGGATAGATTGGTTGACTTGGAGCGCTAGAGGTGGATTTTGTCCATTTTTTGCTTGATTTGGTGCATTAAATGTTACCTTGAGACTATAAACCACCCATATTTCCAAACCCATGATGTTGAAAATGTAATCATTGACCCACAGCACTTCAGCCATGTCCAGTCAGCAATTCGTGGTTGTTTAGGTTGATTTGGGGCATGATTGGCCTACCTAGGGGGGTTTGATGCCAATTTTGCAATTTTGACTTGTATGCTCACATTGGGGTTCCAAATCCTCACAAAAATCATGTGCTGTAATATATACCTGATAATAGCATGTTTTAATGTTATACAGTTAAAAATTATCGTGTTTATGTTCACATTGTGTGTGTAATTTGCTTCTCAATTGATGATTTTCGCTCGTTTTTGCACCAAATTTGATTTTTGAGCTTCACTAATGCTCCTAGATTCTCCCGTGTTTCAAATTTCTCACATGGTATCAGATCCTATTGGATATTTTTGAGTTGCATATCAATTCAGAGTGATTTGAGTTGCATTTTTAGTGTAGTTCCAGATAAAATCGAATTGTGTTTTTGCAGAACATTCATAAATTTCTTCACCATCAGTGCATGAAGAAATGGAGGCTACCCACATATGTATAACACCTTTCAACTTCTTCTATTGGAAGGAAGATATGTTGATTCAATTGAGAGCCAAAGGGCTTTACGAAGTTACCATGGGCACTGGGGTAGAACCAAACTCTGTTGTTGAGAAAGCCTAGTACTTCAACAAATTGGATGAGGCATATGGATTTTTGTGTTTGAGCATCTCAAGAGAGCTATTGTTCTACATTGATAGTTTAACAACACCCAATGAGGTCTGGATAAAACTAGAGACATTGTTTGGGAAAACTAATGAACTACATGGTCACCAGCTTAAGAATGAGATTATCAGCTTGAACCCAGTGCACTATGACACTATCCAGGACTTCACCAAGTTTAAGTCACTTGTGTTGGAGCTAAAACAATGTCACACTGAGAAGAAAGAGGACCAATTGATCTTGTCTATAATTTCAAATTTGGGGCCAGAGTTCTCTGTTTTTGTGAGCGCATTTCACTCTGGCAAGCTTACCCTTCAAAATTGGCAGATGCCAAGTCTAGAAAACTTCATGGATTCACTCACTCAAGAGAAATACAATCTTGTCCAAATGGGCTCTATCAATACCAAGGATCAAGCACTAGCAGTGAGAGTTTCAAATTCCTTAAAGGGCAAGCCCAAGCCTAAGACTTCGAAGATGCCAGACAAGAAGAAACCAAAAAAACCCAGATCCAATGATGGAGCTTTGAATCATCCCAGAGAGAAGGACAAGAAGGTAAAAGAAAAATCCAAATGCACCTATTTCCACAAGGGATGGCATCCAAAAAGCTCATGCATGAAAAATACCATAGACACCATGGCGTAACTGCTAGATAAGAACAACATTCCAGTCCCTGATAACGCAAGGAAGAAGGATGGAAACTCCAGTTCAAATGAAAGCAAGGAGAAATGTCATGCTTTGGTAGTAGGTACCTCTAACTCTTCATTTTTTGTCATTGATTCAGGGGATTCCAAGAACATGATAGCCAATAGAGAGCTCTTCTCCTCCATTATTTCGAATGTTGGCCCAACAGTTCGAATGGGGGATGATTCAGAACTCCACACTAGGGGGATTGGGAGGATTGACTTAGAGCATGGTTTCTTTAGTGATGTATTGTATATACCAGACCTTGCATCAAAATTGTTTTTAGTCTATCATATGACCCGCACAGGAGAGCCAAAGAGAGTGACCTTCACTCTAGACATGGTAGATATTACATAAATCTCAATAGACCAAGTCATTGCAATTGGGTATGCAGACCATCATGAGAGGATGTACACGTTTTCGAAATTCCTCCCCACTTCCAGTGACCAAGCACTTCTCTCACATGACAATGAATTTTCCAAGATATGGCATGAGAGGTTTAGTCACATGAACTACAAGTACCTCCAAGCACTACACACATATGAGATGGTGGAAGAACTTCCGTAAATCAGATCATCAAATGGAGCATGCATTGGGTGTGTAGTTGGGAAGCATCATGAGCAAAGCTATGAGAAGGGGAAGGAAAGGAGAGCAACACAACCACATGGGTTGGTGCATTAAGACTTGATTGGTTCATTTCCCACTCCATCATATGGTGGATCAAGGTATGTGCTTACATTCATAGATTATTACTCTCTATTTTGTTGGGTGTACTTCCTCAAATTGAAGTCTGAGGTGTTTGAACACTTGAAGATTTGGAAGGCATTGGTAGAAAATCAGAGTGGGCACAAGATTAAGGTCCTTAATATTGATAATGGGAAGGATTATGTGAGAAATAACCTATAGAACCTTTGTGAGGAGTGTGGCATCCAAATGCAACACTCAACTCCCTACACACCACAGCAAAATGGTGTGGCCGAGAGGAAGAATAGATCTCTCAAGGATATGGCCACTTGCATGATAGAAAAAAGGGATATTAGTCCCTATATATCGGATGAATCCATTAGTTGTGCTTCTCACATACAAAACATATTCTTTCACAAATCAGTAAAAGGAATGACACCTTACGAGGCATGGTTTGGTCAAAAGCCAAATGTCTCAAATTTTAGGATATTTGGAACTAGAGCATGGGCTAGAATTCCCTCTGAAAAGAGGAAAGCCTTGCAACCTCAAAGAAAGGAGTTCATTATGGTTGGGTAGGTGAGGAAACAAAAGGATGCAATCTCTTTGAAACTTCCACTTGCAAGACATTTGTTGAAATAAGTGTGAAATTTGAAGAAGAGCCAATTCCAGATTTCGAGCTTGCACCGAAGGAATGCTCCTCTCCTCAACCATTCGAAGATGTAACTGATGATAAATGCTCTATTTTTTATGATATGTCTGACATAAATGTTTCTGAATATTATATTTTTGTATATGACTCACCATCTAGGCCCAAGTGGGCTGAAAATATTGTACAAGCAGCTGGGGAATTGGCAGGCAATCCCCATGAGCCTAGGAAGACTACATCACAAACTAGTAAATCTTCCTTTACAAGTGATAGCTATATTGCTGAGCATTGTTATATGATGATTGGGTATAATCCTCAGAAATATCAGAAAGCTTTTAATTACCCTATATGGAAATCATAAATGGAAGATGAATTTCAGTCCCTCCAAAAGAACAATACATGGGAATTGGTTCCTCTTCCTCCCAAGAGGAAGCTTGTTCAATGCAAATGGGTTTTCCGAACCAAAATTTATGATGAAATTTCTGATATGAAACATAAGGAAATATTAGTTGCTAAGGGTTATTCTCAGGTCCATTGTTTTTATTACATAGAGACCTTTGCACCGGTTGCAAAGATGAACTCAATTAGACTAGTTCTAGCATTGGGAGCTAGTAAGGGTTGTCAAGTTCACCACATGGATGTTAAGAGTGCATTCTTGAATGGTGAGATACAGGAGGATATATATATATATATAACCATGAATGTTTCTAAGAGTATCCTTCATTGGTATCTAGGTTGAAGAAATCATTGTATGGACTCAAGCAAGCCCCCAGGGCTTGGTATGCAAAAATGGATTCTTTTTTGCTCTCTATTGGTTTCACTAGATGCAAATCAGACCCTAATGTGTATTTGCAGAAACATGATGGTATTTTGCAGGTCATTGTTATTTATGTTGATTATATCCTCATTACAGGTAGCTGCACCAATTCAATTGGCTCAATTAAGTCATCTTTGCATAGTGAATTTGCCATGACCGACCTAGGATTGCTAAGAAAATTTTTGGGCTTGGAAATTGAGAAAAATGAAAGGGGCATCAAGCTTAGTCAACCACAGTATGCTTCATAACTGATAATAAGTTTAACATGGCTGAGTGTAAGGTGGCCAAGTCTCCCTTTATTTTTGGCATCAAAATGCATGAATTTGGCAATTCTCCATTCGTAGATATTACACTCTACAGGAAACTAGTGGGAAGCTTGCTCTGTCTAACTCACACAAGAATTGATATGTCTTATGTTGTAAGTGATGTAGAAAGAAATATGCACCAGACACATGAGCTCTATTGGAGGGCAGAAAAAAAAATTCTTCAGTATGTCCAGGGTACCAAGAATTTCGGGGTGCACTACACAGCTAGTTCCTCACTTCAACTAGCTGGATTTTCTGATTCAGATTGGGCTAGAGATCCCACTGACATGAAATAAACTTCATGTTTTTTTTTCATGTTTGATGAAGGTCCCATTTTCTGGTCAATTAAGAAACACCACACCATTTCACTTTCATCAACAGAGGTTGAGTACAGGGAAACAATCAATGCTGCTACACAGTGTGTTTGGTTGCAGGGAATTCTCCACGAATTTGGTGTTGTTGAAATATTGTAACTTCGAAGAATATTGTATATGTATTTCTTTGTGGTCCCCGATGGTCCTACTGGNTTACTTGAGCCTACATGTGTAACTCAAGCCTACATGATTAACTTGAGCCTACATGACAGATGAGTTAACTTAAGTGAACGGATGAATATAAATAGAGGTCTAGTGCTCCTCATTTGTAACACACACTCTCACTTGAGTAGTGCACTTGTGGAGGAGAGAAGTAGCTGGAGAAGGAGGAGGACCAGGTTTTTGATCTCCTTGTTGGTTTTACCTTTTTACCTTTTTGGGGCATCTATTTTGAGGAAGATTTTGCTGGGTTTTTCCCTTTAGGGTTTTCCCAAGATAAATCTGTGTTGTTCTTGTGATACTGTTTCTTTCAGTGATCCTGTTTATATGATCTTTTTATGAAAAATGAAATGATATACTGATGTCTTAGCTAAGCATATGAAAATTCAACAGGTGTCACAATTGATTTTCCAACCAACATTTGGGTGGACAATCAAAGTGCCATAAAAATATCTATAGATCTAGTTTAAAGCCAGGGGACAAAACGTATATAGATCCACATGCATTACATTTGGTGCTTAGTACATGACAAGGTGATATCACTGCAGTATTACCCATCCACAGAGCAAACTGCTGATATTTTTACCAAGGCTTTCACAGCGAATACCTTCACCTACCTGAGATCTTTGCTTGGGGTGAGTGAAGGATGGTAAGTTTCTGATATTTGTTTTAGGTGCATCCCCATGTCCATTTTGGAGGGAAGGTTTTTTCCCATGAGGTTTTCCTTCTTTTCCTCGATTCATATGGACAAATAAATTGTAATTTCTGAATTATGTATTTGAGGTGACTTGAGCCATTATTGCTAAGGAATCCATCATTTTGTGATTTGTACTTAGTTATTGGATTAAGGGAGGGTTTTAGAACAATAATCCAACTCATTAGTCCCTAATTAGACTACTTAGTCAATTTTATTGCTTTTTAAGCATTAATACACTATGTGGTGGACTAGGGATGCTTAGTTGGACAAATGCCAATTCAAATTGGGGATTTCACACCCACATGAGCACTCCAGCTCAATAAACTAGCCACATGTGCACCCTCATCATTTTTGGTGTTCTCCCATTCATTGAATTTGGACATCTTGGTTGATTTGGAATGCGGTGGATTTTATCCATTTTTGGCTTGATTTGGTGCATTAAATGTTACCTTTGAGGTCTAAACCACCCATATTTTCACACCAACATTTTCCAAGGTGTAATAATTTATGCACATCACTTCGCCCATGTTCAGTCAGAAATTCATGGCTGTTTGGGCTGATTTGGGGCGTGATTGGCCCACCTAGGGGGGTTTGATGCCAATTTGGCAATTGTGACGTGTATGCTCACATTGGGATTCCAAATCCTCACAAAACTCCTATTTTTCAATATATACCTAATAATAATATGTTTCAATGTTAGAAAGTTAAAAATTATCTTGTTTTTTTTCACATTGTGTGTGTAATTTTCTTCTCAATTGATGGTTTTTGCTATTTTTTTCACCAAATTTGGTTTGAACTTCACTAACACTCCTATATTCTCTTGTGGTTTTAATTTCTCACAAAGTGATAATATCTCATTAGGATAGAAACACCCTAAAAGTCACAACTCTCTCTAGAACACTTAACACTACTACTGACCTATCATCTAGGGTTTGACATAGTCATAGCTCAGCAAGGATAGGGTACCTTAGTCCTAGTACATTAGTTATAGTTCAATAGAGAAAGGGATACAACAATCATAGTCACACAGTCATGGTCTAGCAGAGAAGTGACACACAGTCATGGTCTAGCAGAAAAGTGACACACAGTCACTGTCCTCTTCATAAGGTCACGACCCTAACCCTAGAAGGCATACATAGAAACACAGAACACAACCCATACCTAGAGGGCATACATAGAACATAGCCTAGCCCTAGAGGGCATACACAGTGGGTGAGAGGATCACGGTCTTCTAGAAATATCACTCAACTACTCCTAGATTTTAGGATTTTTTTTAATAAAAAAGATAAAATAAAGTTAAGTGAAATTAAGATAGGGTAAAAAAAAATCAATTTTTAAAAGTTAAAAGAGATGAAATGCATCATGATTTGCTTGATACGTTTCAATTTTGGGGTGAAACTTATCACAATTTCCATGCAACGTATCAAGGTTCTCCTAGTCATTGACCCTTGGGGTTGTCTAGCCCTGATATATGACTCTTGAATGCGTCTTGTACTTGGGTGTGACCTTGTGTGTTCTCATCGAACTTGAGTTGTGATATCTATGATGTGTTTCGATAGAGATGTGAACTTTGTAGGCTGTCAGATGCGTGGACAAAGCTATGATTCTTGTGGGTTGTTAGGATTCAGACTTGACCTTATTGGGATGCTAAGATATGTGATGTGATTTGTATATTTTGAACCAATATCTTTAATTTGTATTAGGTTTTGCATATAGCAATATGTTGGAAAATTACTTTGTCTTTACTATTGTACTATTATGCATCTTGGAAATTTATCTAGATGTGTACCTTTAATTCATTTAAGTAATTGACTGAATTGGTTAAACTTCACTAGAATTTTGTTACAGTTTATGTTCTTTACATTGGAATTGATAACTCATCTCAAGGACCAACTTTAACACAGTGACCAATGGAGTGTTAAAGTTGAAATATTTTAGAATTATGTTTGAATTTATTACAACAGTACTTTGATGGATCGAGATTTGTTATTTTCTTCTACTTATATAGTGATGATAAAAATATATCTGACAATATACCTTGAGAGAGAGAAAATATTAAAGTCATTGGTATTGTTGGTCCTATGGGTAAAAGGGGTGGTTTCTACACCTGTATGGTACCACTTGGTATTATGGGTATGGGGGTTTCCTTACCATCTTGTTTTGACCCCTTTGGTTGAGTTATGGTCCTTCATCTTCTAATTGGTCCTTGCGCACTTATTGTGTGTGACTCCTTGACCACCTTTGGTATGATGAATTAACCTTATTACTTTTATTGTTTTATTTTTAAGTGACCACATGACCTATGGTACCCTACTCTAAGTGTAATCAACCTTATTTTATGTTTTATTATGGTAACCACCCTATAACCTAGGGTTGGCTAAGTGACCACTCTAGAAGACTTTCCAAGTTTATATATCATGTTCATAACTTCACTCTTATAGTATCTTGGCATGAAATAAGTATAGATATGATATTTGTTGGATCCAACATAGGATTATTGCTGATCTAAAGTTGTGTACACTTAAAGTAGGGTACCAAAGGTCATATGGTACATATTCTAGGGATGATAGACTTATGTTGTGAGATGTGAACCGTGAGCTCCAAATAGTTACTTGCAACTGTGAAATGGTAAATGTTGGTAATCAAAAATTAATGGTGCAAAAATTAATCCCAATATTAGGTTAACTAAACTCACAAAATTTCTTGAAAAACATGCATAAATCCACTCAAATTGGAGACTGAAATTGGTGCATAACACTAACTTGCATTGATTAATTATACATCGACCAATATTATATAATAATAGGATGTCCATACATGTCATTACATTAGGGATTCGAATTCCTAATGAGGAAAGTTGAATCCTCACAATAGAAGGCTTACTAAAAGTTAAAAATCCCCCTTAGGTGCATAAAATACTTTCCAAATTAGTCAAGGTCACAAATTGGCTGAATGAGGTGTATCAAGTGATAAGTGATGGGAATTAAATATAATAATTCTTTCAGGAGAGAAAAATATGGAGGATGATTTGTGCAAAAAAAAAGGCAGTTGTCATGTGACTAGCTTTCACCTTTTGCCTTAAAAGTTGATTAAAAGCAGTCAAACTCAGGGTAAGGCGGGAATGCGCACTTAATAAAATAGGAAGTCTATTGATTTGACAAAATATTATCCAGAATTTTATTAAGGTTCTCCAGGAGGAAGTTTTGGAAAGTTTTGACCAAGTGGTGCAAGTGGATGCCAACTAGCTAGTATAAGACCTAGGAAATTAATCAAAAGGATTAATTATTGTATCCTAAGTATGGGAATGGGTTTTTGGTTATTCTAAAAAATGGTAAATGTTTTATACAATTATTAATATATATATATATATAATGATAATGCTAATAATATACTAACACAATATGATACAAAACTTTATATATTGAATACTTTTTAATAATATTTTTTAAACAATTAACTTATCTCAAGGACCGACTTTAACACAGTGACCAGTGGAGTGTTAAAGTTGAAAGAGATCAAAATATGTTTGAATTTATTACAGCATCACTTTTTTATATCTAGCTCTATTATTTACTTATGCTAATACAGTGATGATAAAAATATATGTGACAATATACCTTGAGAGAGACAAAAGATTAAAGTCATTGGTATTTTTGGTCCTATGGGTAAAATGGTTTGTTTATCCACCTTTACGTTGCACCTTGGTATTGTGGGGTATGAGGGTTTCCTTATAGTGACAAGATCTAGCACAATATGTATGAGTATAAGGAATATTTAAACTAGACCTATTTAGCAATTGTTCTTTAATTGTTGGGCATTAGTTTCATTGTAATTTTACTATTGTTTATGTTGTACCCTATATTAATTCCACTTAACTTTATTTTATGTTTTTATTGGAAAAACTCCTAAAATACGGGGAGTGACCTTATCAAGAGCACTATGAATGTGTGTCACTTCTCTGTTGGACCGTGATTGTGTCTCACTTATCTGTTGCATCCTGACTGTGTGACTATGACTGTTGTGT
The DNA here is from genome assembly GCA_001517045.1 of Pseudotsuga menziesii. Lineage (NCBI taxonomy): Eukaryota > Viridiplantae > Streptophyta > Pinopsida > Pinales > Pinaceae > Pseudotsuga > Pseudotsuga menziesii. The sequence goes on along the minus strand of LPNX010221867.1, from coordinate 336,996 downwards.
CCCTTTCTCTACTAAAATGTGACTGATGTACTAGAATTGTGGTGCCCTATCCTTTATGAGCTATGACTATGTCAAACCCTAAATTATAGGTCAGTATTGTTTCTAAGTTTGCTATAGGGAGCTATGACTTTTAGGGTGCCTATTTTTTATTTTTGATGAGTATAATTAATGCTATCGTAATGAGATCTTCTCACTTATCGACTAGGATTTGTTATTATATGTATATAACCTAATCCCATAGAACTTTAACCTTCTATATCTCAAATATGACTTGTGATATATTTTCCTTAGAGTGACAAGAGATGGCACAATATGTTTGAGTATAAGGATGATCCAAACCAGATCTATTTAGCATTACTATTTTTCTTTAATTAGTGTTCATTAGTTAAACTTGACGGAATTTTGTTATAGTTTATGTTTTGTACATTGGAATTGATAACTCATCTCAAGGACCAACTTTAACTCGGTGACCAGTGGAGTGTTAAAGTTGAAAGAGATGAAAATTATGTTTGGATTTATTACAACAATACTTTTCTAGATGTAGTTTTGTTATTTACTTCTTCTTATATAGTGATGATAAAAATATATGTGACAATATACCTTGAGATAGAGAAAATATTAAAGACATTGGTCGTGTTGGTCCTATGGGTAAAATGATTTGTTTCTCCACCTTTACGGTACACCTTGGTCTTGTGGGTATGGGAATTTCCTTACCATCTTGTTCCCACCCCTTTGGTTGATTTATGGTCCTTCATCTTCTACTCAGTCCTAGCGCCCTTATTGTGTGTGGGACCTTTACCACCTTTGGGATGATGACTTAACCTTATTTATTTTATTGTTTTATTGTTATGTGACCACATGACCTTTGGTACCCTACTCTAAGTGTACTCGAATTTATTTTATGTTTTATTATGGTAACCACCCTAAAACCTAGGGTTTCCTAAGTGACTAGTCTAGAAGACTCAACCAAGTTTATATAATATGTTCATAACTTCACTCTTGGAGTTTCTTGGCATGAACAAAGTATAGATATGATCTTAATTGGACATAGCATAGGGTTATTGCTACTGTAAAGTTGAGTAACTTAAAGTAGGGTACCAAAGTTCATATGGTACCTCTTCTAGGGTTCTTAAACTTGTGTTGTAAAATGTGAACAATGATATCCAACAAGTGAGATGCAACCGTGAAATGTGAAGCTAAACCATCAAAACGATAACTCTCTCTCTCTCTCTCTCTCTCTCTCTCTCTCTCTCTCTCTCTTTCAAGGTATGTATTCTGACAGCTTTCCCTTATAGTGACAATATTTGACTCAAAATGTTTGAGTATAAGGAATATCCAAACCATATCTATCTAGCATTACTATTATTCTTTAATTACTATTCATTAGATAAACTTGACGGAATTTTGTTGCAGTTTATGTTCTGTACATTGCAATTGATAACTCATCTCGAGGACCAAATTAAATGTAGTGACTAGTGGAGTGTTAAAGTTGAAAGAGATGAAAATTATGTTTGAATTTATTACATCAGTACTTTTTTGGATCTAGCCTTGTTATTTAGTTATGCTTATTAAATGATGATAACAATTTAATGTGACAATATATGTTGAGAGAGAGAAAATATTAAATTCATTGGTATTGTTGGTCATGTGGGTAAAAGGGGTTGTTTCTCCATCTTTACAAAACACCTTGGTCTTGTGGGTATGGGGGTTTCCTTACCATCTTGTTGTGGCCCTTTGGTTGACTTATGGTCCTTCCTCTTCTACTTGGTCCTAGCGCCCTTATTGGGTGTGATACCTTGACCACCTTTGGTATGATGAATTAACCTTATTACTTTTATTCTTTTATTGTTATGTGACCACACAACCTTTGGTACCCTACTCTAAGTGTACTCAACTTTATTTTATGCTTTATTATGGTTTGTCTGCTAGGGATGCTAAACTTGTGTTGTGAAATGTAAATTGTGATCTCCAACCCATGAGATCCAATCATGAAATGTGAATATAAAACATCAACACTCTAAATCTCTCTCTCTATCAAGGTATTTCTTTTGACAACTTGTCCTTGCAATGTCAAGAGATGACCCAAAATGTCTTAATATAAGGAAGATCCAAAGTAGATCTATATAGCATTACCATTGTTCTTTAATTATTGTTCATTAGTTAAACTTTATTGTAATTTTGTTACTATTTATGATATGTACATTGGAATTGATAACTCATCTCAAGGACCAACTTTAATCTAGTGACCAGTGGAGTGTTAAAGTTGAAAGAGATGAAAAATATGTTTGAATTTATTAGAACAATAATTTTCTAGATATAGCTTTGTATTAGAGTCATAAATTCTTCTTTAGGCACTAGGTTCCACATTTTTCACCTAACCATTCATGGAAAATAATAACCATAAACCTCACTATTGATTCAAGACATAGTTCATGAGAAATAGATGGGTGAGACGTAATCTTGAATGATGTTTCCCATGGTGCAAGAAGAACCAAACATGTATTTGTCAGATATGTATTCCTCAAGAGAGGGGATTTATGAACACAAGAGGGAAGTGAGACATCTAGAAGGTCTATAATAGGTATATCAACTAGATTTCAAAAGATGAGAAGAAAATTCTAAAAACGCATGCAATCATTTCTCATTGAAGGGGGGTCATGCTCTTATGAAATGAGACCATAGGCGACATCAAGGTTCCCTTGAGGTACAAAAATATAGTGAAACAATGGGTACCCGGGGATATTCCTCAAATAAACACATATTTTTGTGTGAATGAGAGGATATATCAAATTGCACCATCGTCATTACATGGTTTTGGGTTGTTTTGCATGGATGGCATAGTGGTTGGTTACGATAGATGTATTAAATTGATGGAGTATGTTAGACCTTGTTACAACTACAGAGATTGGATGAAACTGATCCAATATACAAGAAGTATGCGTAGATACGAATTGTCTGCAAATTATCTACACCTGAAAGACATGGATCAAAATAAAGGAATGACATTGTACATTGGCAAAAGGCCAAAAGATACAGGGAATATTGTGGGGTTTATAAAATGAACACAAGCAGGTTCTACACTTAAGCAACCCAATTGCATATTTGAGGGACGTGAAGGAAAACATGTTTTTTTGTGTGCCATTAAGTAAAATATTGTTGCAAGGGAAGAGTTTCTTATTAATTACAATTTGAATTGAATAGATACAAACGCAGTCAAGATGGGAGTGGTACATCAAACAATTTACCCAACCTTTAATTACTAACTCTAATATATTATGTATTTTTTGGTAGTCTATTGTTCTAATTTCATTAATTTTTTCTATATTTAAGACGTAGGGTATAGATCGTGGCATATCCCCAACAACTGATCAGAGGAGTACACCATCCTCGAGGTAGTAGGTATACATCATTGTAATTGTATAAATATAATATGAACAAAATGTTTATTTGTTATGTTTTTTCATGAGTATAATCATTTCGTTTAGATAATGGTATCTATGTTTTTGTTGTAGGGTGTTGATCAGGATAGCTCACTACCAGTAGTAGATCAAACAGTACCTGCCTCGAGGCAGCAGGTATACCTCATTGTTATTTTACTACTATAATATGCGCAATATGTTTTTTTATTATTTATTTTCATAAGTATATTGGTTTCATTTATAGAATGAATTATCATATTTTTCATCACAGACAAATGATTAGGGCATCTCCCTGACGGTTCATTAGAGGAGTAGAACATCCTCGAGGTAGCAAGTCATCCTAATTGTAATTTTACTACTATAATATGTGCAATATGTTTAATTGTTATTTACTGTTCACGAGTATATTGGTTTCATTTCGATATTGAATTATGTATTTTTCATCATAAGCAGGTGATTAGGTTTTTTTCATGAGTACACTAGTTTCTTTTCTATAATGTTTTATACAATTAATTGTTGAAGGGAAGTGATCAAGGAAAGTCCTAAATTGTTGATCAGATGATTACACACTCCTCGAGTAAGGAGGTATACCTATTTGTAATTACACAAATATAATATGAACAATATTATTTTATGTTAGGTATTTTTCTTGTGTATATTGCTTTCATTATGAAAATGTTTTCTACATTTTTGTTGTAGGGTGATGATTGGGGAAAGGCCCCAACTATGGAGTAGATGACGCCATCCTTAGGCAACATGTATATGTAATTGTAATTTTTTAAATTTAACATGAGCAATATGTTATTTTATTATGTTTTTTTCCTCGGTATATTGCTTTCATTTTAGTAATTTTTTATATATTTTTGTTGCAGGCTATTGATTTAGCATTTGATCTAGAATCAGATAAATAAATTGATATTGATGTGGATGAGATCATGTGTGATGATGACATTGGATATTCTATAGACCCAATTAAGATGATAGAAAAGGACTTAAAAAAAACTAATGAGGATATACTTTGTCTGCTATTCATTTCACCACAAACAAACGAGATTAAAGGAAAGGTTAATGTTTTGGTGAACAGATTCAAGGCCTTGAAAGTAAGTTGCATGATATTGAATTAGAACATAAATTCATTTATGATTTTATAATTTGTACTTGTATATGATCATGAACTAACAATTTGTTTGTATCTACAGGATTTTTTGTGCCCACGCACTAGTGGTGATGGCAGTGTTGGTATTAGTGATTTTCGTGGAAAGTCCTCACATGAGCATATGACTGCACCTGCATCACATGTGTCATTGTTTCCGAAGGACAAGTTGGAAACACACTCCGCAACACCCCTAATGCCATATGTGAGTGAACCCGCTAGTAGTCGGCGCACGCCAGATGGTACATAACAAAGGGTTGGTGCACATATTAGCAAAAATAATTCTCAAGCATCATTTCCTGGATCTTCTCATGTCACTAGCACAAGTACACTGGAGACAACATTTTTGGTGAACAAAAATCCTGTTTCCATAAAGATAGAGAAGATCCCAGGTATTTATACATTGTTTATCTTATTGTTTATAATTTGATTTTAATATTATCAAGAAACATTGTTTTACAATTAATGATGACATGATCGTGTTGCAAGAAATTATTTTTTTTTATAATCTAAATGATCTCTCATTGGAGATATTTGGGCCCACCATCCACACAAGGTGGGATAAATAAATAAAAAAATTAAAACATGAGCTCATAGATCGCTTGGTTGGCCTATTCAGCAGCGAGACCTTCAATAGAGCGGAGGTCCTAAAGAAGGTTGGTCAAATATTAAAATTGTGAGGGACCAATTTATGTTCATCTAGAAAGGACCCCTAGGTATGATCACCCTCCAATGGTTCCAGCAAGAGAGTGGAATGCACTAGCAAAATATGGAAAGGAGAGGGCTTTGAGAAAATAAGGAAAGCTACTACCAAGCATAAGAATGTATGCAATACTTTCAACAATGTAATTATAAACCTTATTATTATTAATTTTTAGATAAAATTTGAAACATCTAACATATTTCAACCTTTTCATAAGCTGTCAGATACATCAAAGGCCACAAAGGTCAGAAAAGAAAAAAATGGATAGCAAAAGCTTAGCCCTTGAGGTTATTCCAATTTGGTGGCACAAATAGTAAGTATCAAAAAAGCAATATTACATCCAAAAAATAAATTGCAACTTTTTTTTTCGTTTTATTGAAATTTAAAAGGTAATTTCATTGCATTAATGAAAATATGTAGGATGATCAATTCAATGAAATGCCCACAAAGGAAGACTTGAAGCTTGGCTTCCAGCACAACTTTGGAATTGTTGTTGAATGCCGAAAAAGCTTGTCTGGGAAAACACAGTCTTCTAGTGATCGATCTTGCATGCAAGTATATAAAATCAATGAAGTTTATTTAAGAATGTTACTTGTGCAATCTATTCATTATAATTATTTGCAATAAAATATTGACTCAATTTTGAACAGGAAATCAATGATCCACCTAATGCCAAGGGTGGAGAACAACCTATCGAAGGTCATTCTTCGAATATATGTAATGAATGAATTCATATGCTACAATTTAAAATTTTGCATTCCAAATGGTGAATATGAATTTTACTTCTTTCATTTTTCAATTGCAGAGAATGTAGAGGCTCATACTATATAATATGGGCCTATATAAGGACACTAAGTACATGATGTGGCCACATCAGGTTAAAAAACACCTTTGTAATAAAAAATTTTAATCAAAAACTTGTCATTATAATATCATAAGATATCAATTTAACATTTTTACATTATTGCAGCAAATCTTGACCCTTTGCAGTAGTAACCACGTCGCGAGTACTATACAAGGAAGACGATCCAACAACTTGTGGATGTGACGAGAACTGGATGACAAGCTGTATAAAATGAATTGCTTTCCGATTATGTAAAAAGAAAAAAACCTAGAAAGAAGTGACTTAATAAACACTATCTATACTTATTTTTTATATTAAATTAAATCCACATTTTTGCATATAAATTTAATATCTTTTGTAGTACATACATTGGGTATGGGGAATTGAGAGTGATGTAGGGGGGGAAGCGGGGGGGAGGGGCCATAAAATATTCTTCCTTCATTGGGTTGTCTATGTTCAGAACAAAATAATTTATTGGATTTGTTTAATCTTGGAGAAAACCTCCCTCGAACAAACATATCAACATCAAAGTCAATGTTGACTTCGTTGTTGCTATGAAATGAGGGAGGTTTGATCCAATATTAGACGGCTCCAATAAATTATTCTCGAAACCAAGAGGATCTTATTCATGATTGTTATTTTGTTGTAACAAATTTTTAGTTTTTTCTCATTGAGTAAATCTATGTTTGAATACAGGATCATGCGTTGCTAGTCCAAAAAGAATGCTTACAAGGTGATGGGAAGCATTGTAAAGGTATGTTGGCATTCTCATATAAATTCATCTTAGAATGTTAAATAATGGTACAAATATGGCTTTTATTGATTTTATATATATTTATGGAGATTGAATGATTTGGCACTACAGATACTTATAAACAAACTTAATAATGGATGAGATGTGATGAGGGGAGGTACGTTGTTTCCAATTTACTTCCAGATTATGTTCATGTTATGTATCTCATGCCATATTATGTTCATGTTATGTACTTCATTACATATTATATTCATACTACTCTGAATTTCATAACTCATGTACAGTTCCATGCCCATGAAAGTAGAAGTTATTTTCCCCAAAATCAAATATGTAGCAGGCATAGTCTGTTTGAAACCAGTCTATAAGGGTAGTCATCCAAAATGTACCAATTCTTACTTCTTGAAAACATTAAATATGTTAGAAAATATTTTATTATTTATGGTTATGTTAAAATGTCAATTCCAAATTCTTGAAATGCAATAGAAATATAATACATAACATGGTACCTTTAAGATTTGCATAAAGTTCACTCACATAGTTTTGAATTTTTTGATCCTATATACTTATTTTATTATTGTCCATGTATGTTACACCAAAATATCTCCCACATGGGTTGATCCCTATTGTTTACCTAACCTTGTGCCCAAAAAAATAGAGGGTTTACCCTAGGTACCATCCTTGAAGTGAGGGTAAGTAAATATCTTAGGAAAATAATAATACAATTGTAACTTAGGAAAAAAATAATACAATTTTAAATGCTAGAATAAAGACTTGATCTTTCAGAAAACCCAACGGAAAGAGGGAAACTTGTGTTTCTTCCTTCCACCATAGGAAAATGATGGGAAAAGAAAGTATTTTGTCCATTGACTAAATTGTGGGACAAGAGCACAAGTAAATATCTATCTTGGAAAGCAATTAATTGGTATCCTAGACTTCAACCATTGATTGGCCCACTTTTACAATTCAATATGACAGATAATTCTGGATGATTGTTTGTTGAAGGCCAAGGCTAAAATTAGATGTCCATGGACACATTTGGAAAAATTATAAATGGTCTTATTGGAAGCCATTTATGAACATCATATCAAATAGATCTATGATAATATTCGGAAAACTTATTCGAAGGAAATTCATCTTAATAAGAAGTGGAATTTTGAAGATCATAAAACAAGGTGACTTAATGTGAGGTTTTAAGACGTCTGTAAGTCCCATTATTCTATTACTACTAAGTACTTGGTGGTTGGTTTTTCGTAACAGTTTAGCAATAATTTAGAAGTTCCATACTTATATTACTATTTAGTACTTGGGTGGTTGGTTCTTCATAAAAAAATAGCAAGAATTTGGAAGTCCCATACCTATATTAATAATGAGTACTTGGGTGGATGGTTATTCATAGTTCATAATAGTTTAGCCATAAGTATCAGTTACAAAATATAAACCATGTGGTGTCTCAAAAAGTTTAAACAATGAAGCAGGTAATGTGGAGTTGTGAAATTTCCAAAACATTTTGAGCCTAAGTTTCTACTAAGTACAATGTTCTCTTTGTCTTACATTGGAAACAAGAATTGTTTGGATACAAATGTTTGATCTAGAAATAAAATGGTTGTATGGGACATGATCCAACCAATGGGAATTTATTTTTTATGGAAATGATGTTGTTATGTAACTTGTCATGATATGAACACTCCATTCATCTTGAAAAAAGATTCTAGATTCAAATTGGATTTGGTTATCCAAATTTTAATCGGGATTGTCTTTGTTTAGAAATATGCAGATGATCTTCAAGCTTGAACAAAAATACATATTTTGTAGAAAGTGAATATCACATAAATCATATTTAAAAGGTTTTCGTAAATAAGAAAAGGTCATCTCCTGAAGTGATTGGAATGAAATTAAGACTTCTAGTATTGAATTTGACTTGTCTTTTAGGCATAATATACCTTGGGTTATTGATATATATTTGCTTCTAGAGAACCTAGCCATATCCTTTACTCAGGATCAGAGTTGCAATGAAAAATTGTTCTATTAAGGTAATTTGACTGCATTTTAGTGTAGCCACAATAAATTTCAAACAAAACTTGAAAATAAATAGTTTAGCAATTTAGGAAAATGAATTATGACTGAGAAATTGATATATATACCTAATAATTTAGATGGTTTGGAAGAAATATCAATATATTTTGACCTGTGCAATAATGTGCCACTAAAATTTCTATGTCGAGGTCATCTTTTATACCTTTCCCTACATAATTTCCAGAATCTATTGTCCCCAAGGAAAATGATCTATCCAAGCATCGCATAACTAAACTCATTCATCAGGTCTCTGTTTAATGATCAATAATAATTTTCTTACAAAAAAACCATATAAAAATAGAATTTATAACACTACCAACATCCCTAAGCATGTCAGGCTTGATACCAAAGGAAATATATGTAGACATCGTCATATTTTGTTTTAATCATATGCACTAGAAAAAAACAAAAGGATTAGGAAAATTACAATATGGAACACACTTGTTGTACATAACCAAATACCCAAAATAACATGATAAACCTACAAAGGGATAATGTATGTATGGAGCATAGCTCCCTAGAATACGTGTACTTAGTTACACAATAAATATTAGATATTGGGAAAAGAAATCTCAAATAATTGTTGATGTATTAGTAACTTCGGAATGTATTCACTTATGTATTTCATATATTGTATTTGATCGGTCCCTGATGTTCCTATCGGGAGAATCATTAATGTAAACAAGTCATGTAAAGTCATAGAGGTTAAACCTCCTTGTTGATCAGGGGGGAAATTCCCCGTAGTTGTGGGGCATTAGGGTTATTGGACTCTCCTAGAGAAGTCGGCCCTGCTGAGTTAATGTAAAGTTGAAAACTAGTATAAATAGACAGTGATCATCTCCATTTTAGAACACACACTCACACTCAGTTATAGCACATGAGTGAGAGAGAGAAAAAGATGGGATAAGAAAGAGAGAGAGAGAGCGACAACTGTTGTCGAGAGATCATCTTTGTATCTTTGGTTTTACTTTTGGTGCTCATTCTATCTCTGAGGAAGTTGCAGGTTTTCCTCCTTTATGGTTTCCTCGAGGAAAATCTTTGTGTCCATTGTCTCTTATGATTGATTGTTGTGCTTTTATTCTCTCAGATAAGATCCTAAGATCATATTGCTTAAAAGATAAAAATATAACATGGTATCATATCTAACATAAGAAGAAGACACTGTGCAGCTGTGGAATCTAGGGATTCCTACTTTTTGGGTCTCTCTCCACAATCCATCAACAAAAGGATTCTAGGAAAACTCTCTATTGAAGAGTGCATCTTTCTGTCGAAGCAGAATTTGATTCCGGGCATTTTTAGTTTTTGCTACGGGAAATTAGGGCTTTTTACAGAAGATAAATTTTTGAGTGAGCCCAGCATAGGATTTCTCTCCTAATCAAAATCAAATTTTAGAGACCAAGGTAAAAGTTTTTGGTTGGGTAAAACTCCGGGAAATTAAAAACCCTAGTTTGACCCCGGGCCTAAAAAACCCTAAAATACTAAAACTGGTAGTTTTGGTACATTATCTATATATCAAGACTTAAGAAGGATTAGGAGCCAAAATTTTCACAAGCCAAAGAAAAAATCCTAGTGTAACTTGTGTAAACATTTCAGCCTCATATTCTCTATATTCTAGGAGATATGATCCCTCCAAATTAGGGTTCCATCCTCTCCTGAGATTCATCCCTAAAGAGGACACCTAGGGAGAATCGCTATATCTTGTGCTACGAAGGTCAAAATTAAATTTCTCAAGATGCCCCAGATAGGGCATGGAATTTAATTTATATGGTAAATGTTTCATACCTCGAGGGTGAAACAGTGACATGTGCCAGTCCGTACAAGTTTGATATGTTGAACAGTCCTGAAAGAAGTCACCTTTGGAAACATTTCATAAGTCCCAATTAGTGAAACCAATTCTTCTCAAACCTATGGTGTTGGAAAGAGAACAGATAAGGATGTCTCAGTATGAAATTTTAGACACATAGGATAATTAATTTCAAAGATACCATAGAAACAATATCACAAATTTCTGCATGGGAAATTGGAAAACTAGAGCTTCCTATTCAGGGAGCTTCCCTCCACTGATTTCAGAAAAGGGGTACATTGGATAGATCACCTTGAAGAGGCCCATCTTTATATCCAATCAGATCTGAAATATTCCAAGTTTTGAAAACTAGGGTTTCTCTGACAAACCCTAGATCAGCCAACTCCAGAACCAGGATGGGAACCTCAAATCAGTAAGATCTAATCTTTTGCTATTTACATTTGAGGTTCTCATTTCAAAATTACCTATCACACCAGCTTGATGAAAATCTTCGTGAAGCTGACAAATTCCAAGCATGGAAGTATCATGATCTCACTGGTTCTTGAATTGGACACCTACATAATTAGAGAGGTTCCAGTTCTAGAGGGAGATGAGGCTAAAGCCTTACAAAAGAAGAACTTTATCAAGGCCAAGAGGATCATTACTAATTCAATCAAGGATCACCTTATACCACAAGTTTCTTCCCTAAATACACCTAAAGAGATGTTTGATTCCTTGACCAAGCTATTTGAAGGGAAGAACCTAAATCAGAAGATGACTTTGAGAAACCAGTTGAAGAATGTAAAGATCCATAATGCAGAGACCATACAGTCATACTTTACAAGGGTCTCTCAAATCAAATAACAACTTGAAGCAGTGGATGAAGAAGAAGAGAATGCATAAATTGTGATAACCACCTTGGATGGCCTCCCAGCATCATGGGATTCATTCATTCAAGGAATGTTTTCCATAAGGAAGTGTTTACCTTCAGTAAAATTTGGGAAGAGTGCACACAAGAATAAGCTTAGCTCATAATAAGAGAAAGAGAAGATGGGAGCAACTGAAGATCAAGCTCTCACGATCCAAAGAAGATCCCTCAAGCGATGAGTAATACGAAGGACTCAACTCTTGAAGAACCTATTATCCATATTAGAATTTGGATAAGAAATGATTTTGTTATGAATGAAGAAGATGAAGAACTTGAAGGCTCAAGAAGGAGTCTACCCACGAAACAAATAAAGATAAGTATTCAATTGTCATTTCATGATATTGTTTTTTTATGCATTTGTTTATATTTAGTTGATGTGTTATGCATGATATAATGTTTGCATTAATGAATTTATACTACTAATATGCATGTGATGGGTAAGTAGCTCATGGTGCTATACAACTCTCCATTGCTACTTATCTAGAATGAAACCTCTTTGCTGACATATTGGATTAGTGCACAATCTCAATGTTGTCCTGGTAGAGATGGAAGGCATCTAGAAAGTTTAAGTAAGATATGGATGAATGTTGTATTGGCTAAAATAGTTACATGATTATATCTTGATGCAAAATAATTTATATTATGAATATACCTTATAAAATGTTTCTAACCATAAAACTAATGCATTTGACTTGTAGGAAAGATTGAATACAATCGCCTACAAGAAAAGAAGGATGAGACTTGTTACGAAGAACAAGTGGCAATAGTTCAAGAAATAATCCAAGATGAAAAATAATATGATGATACTTTCAAAGAAAGAAAGAGGTCTCAAACATAGTGCAGTTATGTGACATTGTTGAGTGTCATCATTGGTGAAGAACCTTCCATATATGAAGAAATAGCCAAGAAGAAAGGGAAGGAGTGTACCAGCTCAAGAAGAATGATGTCTAGGATGCAGTATCAAGACCTGAAGGGAAGTACATAGTATATTCCACATGGATCTACAAGTTCCATCATGCATTAGATGGAAACATCGTGGGATACAAGGAAATATTTGTATCACATTGCTTCTTATGGAAAGAAGGCATTGACTATGAAGAGACATTTGCGACCATTAGAAGTTAAGACACGTGACAGGAAGACTCATGTGTGCAAATTAAAGAAGGCCTTGTACGAGCCTAGAAGACACCCATGGGATAACACATACATGAGGAGCTTGAATATCACCTAGAGTGGTGAATATCTTAACCTTTTCTACAAGGTTATAGATGAAAACCTATAGAGGATGACAAGCTCATAGATGGATGCAAGAAGAAATTTTGAAAAAGGTTCAAGATAGAGGATCTTGGTATCCAGTGACCCTAGATGGATACATAGAATATTAGTAGCATAGGAAGCTACTTGTCACTCCGGTACATAATGTTTCAATGCATAGAGTATGAAAGGCAGAGGGAGAATGATGCTCTGCTTCAGAGGGAGTGAATGCAGAATATTCTGAGGTTTGACATGGTATGACAAAATGGACAAATTACTGATTACTCTAGGATTTACTAAGAGTAAACCGAATTCCAACCTTTACTTCAAGGTTGAAGGTGGAATACTAGTGATTCTCCTGTTATATGTCATGACTTGTTCCTAAAAGAAAAGAGGAACTCATTAAAGTTGCAAGAAGGAGACTTGTTGACGAGTTCGAGATGAAGGACTTGGATATGATGCACTACTTTATAGGCATGGAGGTGTGGCAGAATGTGAATCTCTCTTGGACAAGGGAAGTATGCAGTGGATAACTTGAAGAGGTTTGGGATGATGGACTACAAGGCCATGACCACACCTATGGCATCAAACCTAAAGCTATTAAGTGATGCTTCATCAGAGATGGTTGATGCCACGATGTATCATCAGATGATTTTTTCCTTGATGTACCGGATGAATAGGAGACTAGATATTTTCTTTGATGTGAACACATTGAGACATGTTCACCTGACTGTTGCAAAGCATATTCTGAGGTACCTAAAGGGTACAATTGATTATGGGCTCAAGTATGAGGTGAATCAAAAGATTAACCTAGAAGGTTATGTGGATTCAGATTGGGTAGTTAGTTCCATTGATAGGAAGAGCACTTCAGGGTGCTACTTCATAATGGGATCAGGTGTGATCTCCTGGTTTAGAAGGAAGCAGTCCTGTGTGGTACTGAGTATAGCCGAAGCAGAGTATGTTGCATCTTTTTCGGGTAGTTGTGAGGTGGTATGGCTGAGAAAACTACTGTTTGATGTTTTTGATCTCTAGTTGGATGCTACTTGTATATATTGTGACAACCAGAGTTCTGTGAAGTTGTCAGAGAACCCAGTGTTCCATGACAAGTCAAAGCATATCGAGATCAAATATCACTATATTAGGGATATGGTGCAGAGAGGAGCAGTGAAGCTCCAGTATGTTGCAATAGACAAACAGATAGATGATGTGTTGACTAAGCCATTAGCTAGAGTGAAGTTTGAGTACTTCTGAGAGAAGCTTGGTGTTCTCTAGATAGAGGTTCCTTCCAAGGGGAAGTGATGAGTCCGTGTGCCTTTCTGACATGGTGGTAGGATTGGTTCCTCCCATGGTCAGATGTAAGTGTTGTGCCTTTCTGACATGGTGGTAGGATTGGTTCCTCCCATGGTCAGATGTAAGTGCTCTACCTTTGTGACATGGCAGTAGGATTGGTTCCTCCCATGTTCAGATGTAAGTGTTGTTCCTTTCTAAGATGGTGGCAGGATTGGTTCCTCCCATGGTCAAATATAAGTGTTGATGATACATCCAGTATGAAAAAGGACTAGCTCTGTGATGATACATCTAGTATGAAAAAGGACTGGCTCTGTGATGATACATCCAGTATGAAAAAGGATTGGCTTTGTGATGATACATCCAATATGAAAAAGGACTGGCTCTGTGATGATAAATCCGGTGTGAAAAAGGACTAGATTTGTGATGATACATCCAGTATGAAAAAGGACTAGCTCTGTGATGATACATCCAGTATGAAAAAAGATTGGCTCAGTGATGATACATCCAGTATGAAAAAGGACTGGCTCTATGAAGCTACACCTAGCATGAAAAAGGGTTGGCTCTGTAGAGGACTACACCCAGTATGAAAAAGGATTGGCTCTGTAGAGTTACATCCAGCATGAAAAAAGGTTAGCTCGGTCAATGAAGACCTACATGGAGGCTAGGCCTACTCTGTAGAACTTCCTATGACGAGTAGAATTGAAAGATAGCACCATTTGTTTGAGATAGCGAAAGCAGTGATGATCTATCTTTGATGATGATCCAGTGATGATCCAGACTTGATGATGATCCAGTGTTGATCTAGTGACGAAGACTTGTGCTGATGAATTGTGTCGAGAGAATACCTTCCTAGTTAAGAGGGAGTGTTCATGTATTTGTAACTTTGGAATGTATTCACTTATGTATTTCATATATTGTGTTTGATCGGTCCCCGATGTTCCTATTGGGAGAATCATTAATGTAAACAAGTCATGTAAAGTCATAGAGGTTAACCCTCCTTGTTGATCAGGGGAGAAAGTCTTGGTAGTTGTGGGGCATGTTATAGCTCAAAATCACACATCTCTTCCTGTGACCACTTTCCCATGATTCCGTCGCATGTCGACACTTCCATGACGACACTTCATGAAAGTCACTAAAAAAAATCCATAACTTGGAGGACCCATATCTTGAGTTCTATAACTCTATTTGACCTCATCTTTGCACCATTGGAAAAGTATCTATGTTAGCTAAAACTTTCTAGAAGACACCAAAGTCTGAAAATTCCCAAAAGCACCCTAACAATGAGCTCTTTTAATGTGTACGTGAGTTTCCTTAAGGAAACCCACGTATGTACGTGACTTTCTATATATAATACCCGCGTACGCCTCCAAAAAATGTCAAAAATATATATATTTTGAAATTTGGTTAATTTGGATAGTTTGGGTAGTTATGCAACTGACTCCTTCAGTTGTAACTACTTTGTCTTCGACCCTAACTCTTCATAAAGCATATAAATAGAGGTAGGGAGGTCCATGAGAGGAGACTTGAATCTTTGCATTGTTATGCTGGAGAATTTGGAGCTCTCTTTGCCCACACCTTTTCCCTAGAAGCATTCTCCTTATGTCGTAGATCTTGGAGGCTGAGTTCTTTGGAGAAGAGAAGCAGTAGAACCAGATCAAGGTTTCATGAGGTGTCGAACTTGAAGAGAAGGTATACTTGTACTTGTTTTCAAGATTAATTAAGATGTGATGTCCTTCTTCTTCCCAAATCATTGTTCAATGTTTGATTGAATCTCTGTTTATAATCATATTATGATGTTAATCAAATTATTATTTCAGGTTTATTTGATTAGCATTTCTTTATATGTGGTCATATTGGTTTGAGGAAGGTATAATTTGTTTTGCAGGTCTCTTGGAGCAAGAGGAGCAAGAGGAACAAGAAGAGGATTGAAGGGTTGCTTGGATCAACCTTCATTTGGCTAAGGTATGAACCATTCTAATATTTGAATCTTACTTGCATATTCTTGTTGAACATTATACATCCACCTTTCAACCCCAGTACATTGATGGCCTCTTAAACCCTAGCCATACGAAACTTTCCTTTACAACAGAACTGATAACTCCACTGGGGATAGCCTTGTTTGTTTGGGGTTTATATGTATTTCTTTTAGTCTTTTGCAAGGTTTCAGGTATTTCTTACCACTTAGGAACACTTTATTAGTCTTATAGAACACCTCCCCTTCCTTCCTAAAGTAGTTTTTGATCCTTTTTGGGATTTTTTCCACCCATACGCGAGTTGCAGACTGAACAGTCGTGTGTCTGGTTTGGTACACGTGACTTTCTGTAATATCAACCTACGTACGATACATGACTTGTCAGTAATACAACCCACATTTTCTTGTACATGTGACTTTCTGTACTATCAACCCGTGTATGACACGCGACCTGTCAGTAGTACAACCCGTGTGTGCCCCTAAAACAATGGTTTTTCCTCATTTTGTGGTTTTTTCTACTGTTGTGGGGTGTTTGGTAGATCTTTTGGTGTCCTCTGTAGATGCATGACTCCAGGGAGTTAGTTTCATCCCTTTTGGTTGTTCTTTATATATGTGGTAAGCATTTTTATAGCATTAGGGTATGCTCTTTGCTCTTTCCCCCCACCCCCTTTGCTTGGCATGATTTTTGGCTTATGTTTCTGGTCAGCCTCTATTAGTGATCTTTGTCTAAGTTCAGAAGCTTGATGGTGTTTGTTTCATTCTTCTTTTGGTGGTTAACTTCACCATGCCAAAGTAGTTGACTTGTCTCTTATGCAAGCCTTCCTTCCAAGTACGGTTTATACTGACTTTAGTTCATTCTAGAGTTTGTTTGGTGGTTGTATAGCAAATTTCCTTTTGCTTTTTTCTTGTTATCTGCATACTTTTGTTTGTAGGTAGTTTTTCTTTTGAATTTATAAAAGAAAAAGAAAAAAAACACATGCTTGCTTTATATGCATGTAGATTAGTTTATTAGTCTAGATTGCATGGCATATCATTGTTTTTAAAATAAAAAATAAAAAGAATTTGTTCTTTTGTGGCTTTCAAGTTTCTATTTGAAAAATAAAGAGAATACTTTTTTTTTTTCGCATTTCATTTCTCTTTGATTAGTCATTTTGTTTCAACTTTGAGTCAAAACACCACATAAGTTTCATGCCATTTACCCTCTAACTAAAAACAGCCCTTAAAATAAACGATATAATTTAAAAATTATTAGTAAGTTTTATTTTATAGGGTCATACACCAACTAGCTCAGGCTAGACTTGTGGATTAGAGAGTTTTAACTCTCCACAAGTATTAAATTTCATACGTCGTTGTCTAATCACTAGGTAAACCCTTTTCTATGTTGATTGTATCTGGGAATCTCCTCTCGAACGAGAGTTAAGCATGAGGCCGCTTGGAGGCTTGGACTGCGGAGATAACCCTTTGATTCCTTATCAAAGCATAGACCAAGGTTTTTGCGCATCTGGGGATTCTGTCTTATACAGGGTTTTGGGCTTTGCTACCCTGCCCATGCATACAAACCAGGCTTGCGACTGTCCCCCCAGACTGTCAATATAGTTAAGGTATCCTTTAGTCTCTTTGACATCTAGGGTTCATACACAGGTACACCAGAAGGCTATTTCTAGTTGACCTTGGATGGGCTTGGAAGGTAACCCCCGTAGAAGGTGTGGGAGGGTGGTGGCTGATTCCTCTGCTTGTGCCTAAGAATATCCATAGGGATGCCAAGTAACTATCTATCAGCTTTATTTTGGAAAGCATATCTTATACATGTTTGTCTGTTTGGCTTTAGGAATTTTTAGTGAGTGTTGTGTGTTTGGTTGTACTTAGTCTGCCTTCAGGTGTGTGCTTTGTACTTTTGGTTTCCTGTTGGCCTCAAACTTTGTCTTAATGTTTGAAACTATGGCTAACCCCCATTTGAACACCAACCAATAGATCCCCATGCTGGGAACTCCTTGTTCTATTCCTCTCACAAGGTTGGTGTTCCTTTGATGGCCACCTTGAATCTACCTAGATTCACCCTTGTTAGTTTTTCATCATATAAGCTAGCATTATGATCATAGGATCTTTTCACTAAGAGAATAACAAGCACAACAATAAAACATAAGCACATCACAAGAGACAAGAGACACAAAGAGTTTTCCTCAAGGAAACCATAAAGGAGAAAACCTCGTAACTTCCTCAGAGATAGAATTAGCACCAAAACAGTAAAAGCCCAAAATAGTAAGATGCACTCCCGACAGCAGTAGTCTTCTTCTTGTCTAGTCCCAGTGTATTTCCTTCCTCACTAATGCGCCACACTTGAGTGAGTGAGTGATGTGTGTTGCAAGTGATAAATAGAGAGGCTCTCACTCTCTATTTATATTCTTCCGTTCACTTGAAGTGCACTTCATCATGTTGGCCTCACTTAACAATTACTTACTAGAGCCGACATCTCTAGGAGTGTCTAATAACCCTAATACCCCACCACTTGTGGGGACTTTGCCTCCTCTGACCAATAGGAGGGTAACACAATGGTGGGGACTATTGCCCCGACTTACAATGACTCACCTAGGGTAGACTTCACTAGGATAGTCTAATAACCCAAGGGCCCCACAACTATGGGGACTTTAACCCTTGACCAATATGAGGGTTACCCACAATGACTTGACATGACTTTCTCATTATAGAAACTTCTCGATCGGAACATCGAGACATGACATGACTCAAATACATTACAATACATCCCGGAATGAACATCGGGTTACAATAGATAATAAATACAAGTGAATAAATTCCGAAGTTATAATTACATCAACACTCCCTCTTAACTAGGAAGGTATTCACTCGACACACAATTTATCAGCACAAGTATTCTTCTTTGTATCATCTGGGTCATCGTCAAGTCTTTGTCATCTTCAAATTCATCTTCATCTGTAAGTCATCCTCATCTGGATCTGGATCATCACTCGATCTGGATCATCATCACTGAATTTAGATCATCACTCGATCTGGATCATCATAGAGCATCATCACTAGATCTGGATCATCACTCGATCTGGATCAACATCACTGGACTAGATCTGGATCATCTCTCTATCTGGCTCAACATCACTGGACTGGATCTGGATCATCATTGCTGGATCATCATCACTGGATCTGGATCATCACTCGATCTGGATCATCACTGGCTGTCATCACTCGATCTGGATCATCACTGGTGCTATCTCATGATTCTTCTCGTCACAGGAAGTTCTACAGAGTCAGCCCTTTTTCATGCTGGTTGTAGGCCTACCCATCATGTAGGTATTCGCCCAGCGCTTACATCTGACCTACTCGTCAGAAAGTCACGCCCAGCACTCACATCTGATCATGTAGTAAACTACAATCACATCAGAAAGGCCCAGCACTCACATTCACCGGCATGGTAGGCACATCAACTATTATCTCTGAAATGGCTCTGCACTTATATCTGACCTACTTGTCAGAAAGGCATAGTACTCACATCCATCCAGGATGGAACCACATCCGCCACAATGATGAAAGAACCCTGTTCTTTTCACCCAGGCTAGAACCACATCCGCCACAATGATGGAATACTTTCAACCAGGCTTGAACCACATCCGCCACAATGATGAAAGAACTATGTTCTTTTCACCCAGGCTGGAACCACATCCACCACAATGATGAAATATTTTTGCACTCACATCTGACCTGGTAGGAACTGAATCCTACACCCTCGTCAGAATGGCACCCAGTCCCTGACTGAGCTACCTAGTAACGGACCAGGTGCCTCCACTCTCCCGGAGAGTGGCAGTTTCCCTTACATCTGTCCTACTCGACAGAATGGCCAACACTCACATCTAACATGGGAGGAACCTAATCCTTTATCCATGATAGAATTGTTCAGCCCTTACATCTGACCATGGAAGGAACCAATCCTCTCACCATGTCAGAATGGCTCTCTCAGTCTTGGACTGAGTGTTCTTGGTAACTGACCAGGTGCCTCCATTCCCAGAATGGAAATCATCACTTATATCTGACATGAAAGGAACCAAATCCTCTCACCATGACAGAATGGCTCAGCCCTTATATCTGACCTACTCGTCAGAATGGCTATGGGATCCTTAGCACTCATATATGACATGGAAGGAATTGAATCCTCTCACCATGACAGAATAGCTCAACTCTTACATCTGACCTGCTCGTTGGAATGGCTTTGGAACTCATCCCTTTCCCTTGGAGGAAACCTCGATCTAGAGAACACCAAGCTTCTCCCTGAAGTACTCGAACTTCACTCTAGCTAATGGCTTCGTCAACACATCAGCTATTTGTTCTTCCGTCGCAACATACTGGAGCTTCACTGCTCCTCTCTGCACCATATCCCTGATATAGTGATACTTGATCTCGATATGCTTCGAATTCTCATGGAACACTGGATTCTCTGACAACTTCACGCAACTTTGGTTGTCACAATGTATACAAGTAGCATCTAACTGAAGATCAAATATATCAGACAGTAGCTTCTGCATCCATATTGCCTCACAACTAGCTGAACAAGCTGCAACATACTCTGCTTCAGCTGTACTCAGTGCCACACAGGATTGCTTCCTGCTAAACTAAGAGATCACACCTGATCCCATACTGAAGCAACATCTTGAAGTACTCTTCCTGTCGATGGCATTGCCTGCCCAGTCTGAATCAACATAACCCTCTAGGTTAATCTTTTGATTCGCATCGTACTTGAGCCCATAATCAATTGTACCCTTCAGGTACCTCAGAATATGCTTTGCAACAATCAAGTGAACACTTCTCGGATCTGTCAGGTACTGGCTCAAGGTGTTCATAGCAAAGCAAATGTCTGGTCTCGTGTTTGTCAGGTACATCAATGACCCAATCATCTAACGATACATTGTAGCATCAACTGAATCTGATGAAGCATCACTCAGTAGCTTCAGGTTCGATGCCATAGGTGTGGCCATAGTCTTGCATTCCATCATCCCAAACCTCTTCAGGATCTCTATTGCATACTTCTCTTGTCCAAGGAATATTCCATATGTACTCTGCCACACTTCCATTCCTAGAAAGTAATGCATCATTCCCAATTCCTTCATCTCTTACTCAGTAGCAAGCTTTCTCTTCGTATCAGCAATCAGCCCATCTGTACCTGTCACAAATAGATCATCTATATACAGTAGGAGAATCACTGGGTTTCCATCTTCAACCTTGTAGTAAAGGTTGGAATCTACTTTACTCTTAGTAAATCCTAGAGTCATTAGTAATCTTCCCATCATGTCGTACCATGTCAAACCTCAAGATATTCTGTAGTCACTCCCTCTGAATCGGAGCGTCATACTCCCTCTGTCTTCTGTACTCTATGCACTGAACATTCTGTACCGGAGTGACAAGTAGTGTCCATATAAGATCATTTGATACCAAGATCCTCTATTTTGAACTTTTTCAAAAGTTCTTCTCACATCCATCTGTGAGCTTGTCATCCTTTATCAACCTTGTAGCAAAGGTTACGATATTCGTCAAGCTTATCATGTATGTGTTATCCCATGGGTGTCTTCTGAACTCGTACAAGGCTTTCTTTCATTTGCACACATGATTATGCATGTCATGTGACTTTACTTCTAATAGCTGTAAATATTTATTTGTAGTCTATGCCTTCTTTTCGTGAGAAGCCTCATGCTACGAATCTTTCTTTGTATCCCACGATGTTTCCATCTACTGCATGATGGAGCTACGAACTTCTCTTCATGTATTGATACTGCATCCTAGACATCATTCTTCTTGAACTGGTCTTCCATTTCTTCTTGGTTACTTCTTCATGGCTGGAAGGTTCTATATCAATGATGTCGCTGTATTCGTCATATTATTCTTTGTCTTTGAACTATCGTCTCTTGTTCTTCGAAACAAGTCTTCATTCTTCTTTGCTTGTAGGTGATTATGTATGCGATCTTTCCTACAAGTCAAATGCATTTGTATGGTTAGAAACATTTCATAAGGAATATTCATACTGGCAAGTTATTATGCATAAATATGTGATCATGCAACTACTTTAGCCAATACAACATTCATCCATATCTCATTGAAACTTTCTAGATGCCTTCCATCTCTACCAGGACAACATTGAGATTGTGCACTAATCCAATATGTCAGCAAAGAGGTTTCATTCTAGATAAGTAGCAATGGAGAGTTGTATAGCACCATGAGCTACTTACCCATCACATGCATATTAGTAGTATACTGTCGTTAATGCAAACATCCTATCATGCATAATACATCAACTGAATATAAACAAATGCATAACAAAACAATATCATGAAATGACAATTGAATACTTATCTTTATTTGTTTCGTGGGTACACTACTTCTTGAGCCTTTAGCTTCATCATCTTCTTCATTCATGATAGCATCGTTTCTTATCCAAATGCTAAAGAGGATAAGAGGTGCTTGAAGAGGTCAGATCTTCATATTCCTCATCGCTTGAGGGATTTTCTTTGGATGGTAAGAGCTTGATCTTCAGTTGCTCCCACCTTCTCTTCTCGATCTTCTTCCTCTTGTGAGTTCTCTTCCCAGAGTCTATTGAAAGCAATCACTTTCTTCTGGCACACATTCCTCAAATGAATGAATGAATCCTATGATCCTGGGAGGCCATTCAAGGTGGCCATCACCACTTCTGCATTCTTTACTTCTTCTTTTACTGCTTCAAGTTGTTCTTTGATCTTATGACGGCATGGTCCCTGCATTCTAGATCTTCACATTCTTCAACTATTTCTTAAGGTCATATTCTGATTTCTATACTTCCCTTCAAATAGCTTGGTCAAGGAATCAAAACATCTTTGGTGTCTTTAGGGAGACACTTGTAGTACAAGTTGATTCGTGATTGAATCAACAATGATCTTCTTGGCCTTGACCAAGTTCTTCTTGTGTAAGGCTTCTAGCC
Source organism: Pseudotsuga menziesii (assembly GCA_001517045.1). Taxonomy (NCBI): domain Eukaryota; kingdom Viridiplantae; phylum Streptophyta; class Pinopsida; order Pinales; family Pinaceae; genus Pseudotsuga; species Pseudotsuga menziesii. The sequence continues at coordinate 313,856 of LPNX010221867.1, read as the reverse complement.
TCATCTCCCTCTGGAACTGGAACCTCTATACTCATGTAGGTGTCCAATCCATTTTCTTCAGAGAGATCAAATACTTCTATGCTTAGAATTTATGATCTTCACCAAGCTTATCATCAAGCTGATGTAATAGATTACTTTGAAATTAGAACCTCAAATGAAAATAGCAAAGGATTAGATCTTACCAATTTGAGGTGTCCGTCTTGGTTCCAGAGCTAGCTGATCTAGGGTTTGTCACAGAAACCCTAATTTTCAAAACTTGGAATCTTTCAAATCTGATTGGATAGACAGATAGATCTCTTCAAATGGAGTTGTCCAATGTACTCCTTTTCTGAAAACAGTGGAGGGAAGCTCTCGGAATAGGAAGCCCTAGTTTTCCAATTTCTTCTGCAGAAATTCCTATTACTGTTTCTGTGATATACCCAAAATTTATTCTCCTATGTGTCATAAATTTCTCACTTAGGTAACCTTGCATGTCCCTGATCCAACACCACAGGTTTTATCAGAATTGGTTTCACCATTTTGGATTTCTGATCCTTTTCCCAAGGTGACCTGTTACAAGACTGTTCATAACAGCGAAGTTGTACAGAATTCCATGTGTCACTGGTTGATATTATGAGTCTGATATTTGGACCACCAAAATTAAGGTCCATGCCATTTCTGGAACATCTTCAATAATTCCATTTGGACCTCTGTATCCCAATATATTGCAATTCTCCCCAGGTGTTCTGTTTAGGGATGAATTCTGGAAGAGGCTGGAACCCTAACTTTGAGGGATCATATCTCCCATAATATAGTGAATATGAGGCTGATTTTTGGACACAGTGTTCATCAGGATTTTATCTTTATTCCTTGCAATTTTCAGCTTCTGAGACTTTACCAACCTCGTAATATAGCGACTGTACCAAAACTTATCCGTTTTAGTATTTAGGGTTTTTCAAGCTCAGGGTCAAACTAGGGTTTTACTTTCTCGAAGATTTACCCAACCAAAATTATTGATCCAGGTCTCTTAACTTGGTTTTTATGAGGATAAAAATCCTATGCTGGTCTCACTCAAAAAATCCTCTTCTGTAGAAATCCCTAATTTCTGCATCGAAGACTGAAAATGCTCGAAATCAAATTCTGCTTCGATAGAAAGATGCGCCCTTCAATGGAGAGTCATCCTAGCATACTTTTGCTGATGGATTGTGGAGAGAGAACAAAAAAGTAAGAATCCCTAGCTTCTGTAGCTGCACAATGTCTTCTTCTCAGGTTAGCTCTGATACCATGTTAGTTTTTCATCATATAAGCTAGCATTATGATCTTAGGATCTTTTCACTGAGAGAATAACAAGCACAACAATAAAACATAAGCACATCACAAGAGACAAGAGACATGAATATTTTTCCTCGGGGAAACCATAAAGGAGAAAACCCTGCAACTTCCTCAGAGATAGAATCAGCACCAAAATAGTAAAAGCCCAAAATAGTAAGATGCACTCCCGATAGCAGTAGTCTTCTTCTTGTCTAGTCCCACTGTATTTCCTTCCTCACTAATGCGCCACACTTGAGTGAGTGAGTGATGTGTGTTGCAAGTGATAAATAGAGAGGCTCTCAATCTCTATTTATATTCTTCCGTTCACTTGAAGTGCAATCCATCATGTCATCCTCACTTAACAATTACTTACTAGAGCCGACATCTTTAGGAGTGTCTAATAACCCTAGTGCCCCACCACTTGTGGGGACTTTGCCTCTTTTGACCAATAGGAGGGTAACACAATGGTGTGGACTATTTCCCTTACTTACAATGACTCACCTAGGGTCAACTTCACTAGGATAGTCTAATAACCCAAGGGCCCCACAACTATGGGGACTTTAACCCTTGACCAATAGGAGGGCTACCCACAATGACTTGACATGACTTTCTCATTATAGAAACTTCTCGATCGGAACATCGAGACATGACATGACTCAAATACATTACAATACATCCTGGAAAGAACATCGGGTTACAATAGATAAGAAATACAAGTGAATACATTCTGAAGATACAATTACATCAACAACCCTAGGGCTACCGGTGTACTTTTTTTCCACTCCAACCATCCTGAATGCTCCTGATGCTTCTCAAGTAATATCCTTATATCAAGGGCATCAAAACACTGCTTCCCCTTCACCTATAGTTGATTCTCCTACTCCTTCTACCTCATGCGGTGAAAGTACTGATACTAGTAACCAACAATCTAAAACGAGTAAAATAAGGAGGAATAGGAAGAAGGCACATAAGCAAGGGGCCACCCATCCAACCTCTGCAAGTAAATTTGAACCTCACCACCTAGCCTCTACAGTTCATACTGGGGGCACCTATCCAACCTCTACAGGTCATGTTGGATCTAAGAACTCAGCCTCTGCAAGTCAAGTTGATCTTCACCACCTAGCCTCTGCAGTTCATGCTGGGGGAACCTATCGAACCTCTGCAGGTCATGTTGGATCTAAGCACTCAACCTCTGCAAGTCAAGTTTATCTTCAACATCCAACCTCTGTTCATCATGCTGGTGGGATCCTTCCAACCTTTCCAGGTCACGTTGGATCCAGTCACTCAGCCTCTATGGTTCATGCTGAGGGCACCCATTCAACCTCTGTATGTCAAGTTGAACCTCCCCATCCAACTTCCGCAAGTCATGTTGGATCCATCCACCCAGCCTCTGTTGCTCATGTTGGGGGCACACACTCAATTGTTGTGAAGCATGTTGATCCTAACCATTCAGCCTCTGTTGTTCATGCTGGTGGTTCCCATCCAATCTCTACAAGTCATGTTGGACCCGATCTCTCAGCCTCTGCAAGTCATGCTCGGGGTAGCCTCTTAGCCTCTATGGTTCATGCTGAAGACAATCTGTCAACCACTGCAAGTCATTTTGACACTGTTGAAAAGACTACCCATTCAAAACACAAGCCCAAGTTTCCTTGTAAGCTTTGTGAGGGAGACCACCTTACTTATAAATTCCCTTCTATCGTGGAGGTATGAAGAGTTTGGTTTCATGGTCATCCCGTTTTTGAACATTCTGAAGTTTTTCAACAACCAGCCTCTCTTAGTCAGGTTGGACCCAATCACCCATCCTCTAGTGGTCATGCTAGGGGAAAAATATCAGCCTCTGTAGGTCATGCTGAGAGTAAATAGTCATCCACTGCTAATCATGTTGACACTAGTGAGAAAACTGGTCGTTCGAAGTGAAAACTTAAGTTCCCTTGTAAGCTATGTGAGGGAGATCATCTTACTCACCAGTTCCCTGCTATCGCAGAGGTGCGAAGAGTGTGGTCTGAGACTCAAGAGTTTCCTTCTCCTGAACAACCTACTCAACCTTTGGTTGATCAAGTGGTCGAACCAATCTCAGCTTTGGTCGATCCCACTCTTCTTTCAGAGAGTGATCCTGATGTGATTGAACCAATGACATATTTGGTCAATCCCACTCTCCCTTCGGAGAGTGACTTTCACGAAGTGGTTGAATTGGTTCCATTGTCAATCAATCCCACTCTTCTTTTAGAGAGTGAAGTGTCTGCTAGTCACATTTTCTTCACTGCCAGTTCAGAACTTACTTAGCAAGGGGGCACTGAACTCGCTTCGGTTCAACCCCCACCAAGCTCTTGGATTGCTTCCTTTGATTGGGATAACCTAGTTGAGACGCATCTTCCTTCTAATATACCTTTCCAGATAAAGGTCAAAATTGAACAATACAAGATTTCTCATTGTATTGTTGATGAAGGAGCCTCAGTTAGTATCTTGTCTGCTTGTGCTTGGTGAGGCATGGGATATCCCATCCTTATGTCGGCTACTATTAAGTTACTGGCATTTGATAGAAGAACTTGTATAGCCTTGGGAATTCTTGCTCAAACACTTGTTACTTTGGGTGGGAAGACCATCTTAGTTGAATTCATGGTGATAGAAGACCCCTTGGACTTCAATACACTCCTTGGACGTGATTATGTCTATTCCATGCAAGTTGTGGTGTCAACATTCTTTCAAGTGATGTAATTTAATCATGGTGAATAAATTGTCACTATCGATTAGTCGGATTTTCTTGATCCATCTCCTGACCCAACTAGAGACCAGGTCTTTCCTTTATTGGTTCCAAGTGTTTCTATAGACACTACCCCACCATAGGTGAGCTATGTGGCCTCATGTCCTTTGCGTTCAATTGCTACTGAGAAGCCGCCTCTGTTTTCATGCTTACCTTCTCGAAACTTGGTCCCAGCAGTTGACTGGGTGAGTCATCCTATATAGACTATGGAGCCCGCTCTCCACTCTATCAATCCATTTGAAAGTTTAGACATGTGTCCTATCTCAGATGATCTCCTTCCTTCAGATGAAGTCTTCCTAGAGTATTTGATACTGTCTGACCTTCTTTTGGATGTTGGTTCAGTTGTGATTAAGTCTAACCCTGAATTGCTTAATAAGCTTGATATTTATATTGATCGATATCCTTCTATTGGTCTTTTTGAGTCTTCAAACTCTCCATTTGATCAACAAGTCAGTGATCCTGATGAGTTTGATTTTTCTTATGAATTTTTCAACTCCTGTGATACTGAGTTTTCTCTTGCAGACTCTATCTCCCTTGTTGATTTTTGCTCTCCTTCTGAGGTTGATCTTACTGATTATAAATCCTCGAGCCTTGGTTCTATAGAATCTTCTTCGGTCGATTCTACCTTGGCTTTACCGTTTATAGAAGATAGCAAATCCACATGTGTTTCTGCCAAAGTGACTTGCATCGAATCTTTTCTTTTGAATGTGATTTTGATGTTGTTATTTCTTGGAGATAGGATTTGTAGTTGGATTCACAACTGTTTACTGGCCTCTCCTTGTTGTTCAAGTTGGAATTGCATTTTCATGTGCCCTGCTCTTGCTTATGAGCCTAATGCCAGCTTCCACACCTTTAGCTCGTTGTATAAGACCTTATCTGTGTTCTCATCATCGCTAAACCTTGTATCATTTTTCCTTTGCAACTTGACACCTTTTACTTTGAGGAGACGTTCCCCGAGTGTCTTTACCTTGCTCATGTTCCTTTCATTATTCATAGGTTTGTTCCTCGCACTTGGAACTAGTTTTTCTTGCCCCTGACACTCGTCTCCTTGCATTTAGAGCATTCTTTCTACTTTCCTTCAAGCTCATTAAAAACAGTAAGGAGGTCGTGAGTTGACTTTTCTAGACTCGTTAAAACTTCATGGGAAAGATATTGAGTTTCTTTAGGCCTAGGTCTAACTCCTCAAAATAGACTTGACTGCCAAGTAAACTTGTTCATTTAGGATCGTTAAGAATATGTGAATGTGCATCCACATTGGTGGTAGGTTATCGCTTTCTCGGACCATGTAGAATAATACGAGAAAAGAACACTCTCTTTTCTTCGAAATTGACAAGAGTATTCTCAGGCATAAGTTTATCACTTTTGCGGACCTAAGGGACTAAACTTACGGAAAAGGAACCCCCGATATGAGCTTAATTTTCTCTTTTTTCGTGCTCTGGACCTAAACATGAAAAATATTATGAGTGTACTTTATGTCTTTGTCATGCTCGTAAAACCCTAAAAAACAAAGCATCGAGTTTATTGTTGTAAGCCCCATTTCTCGTAATAAAATGGACCTTTCTGAGTGATCTTTCCTTCCTTCATACTCGTAAAACTCAGGCTATATGCTGCTTTTAAAGGAGCGTTGGGTAGGTGGTAATTCAACCTTTTTCGAACCTTCTTGACTAAATATGAAAAAGGTGCGCCTTACTTCTTTGGAAGCGAAGAGAGTTCTTCTGTGGTTTGTTTTATATTTTTTCGGCCTCACGAGACTAAATTGTATGAAAAAGCACCCCCCTGGAGTCTTCTTTTAGGTTTTCAGACTCTCTAAACTATGAAAACACTGTCGAGCATGTACTAGTTCAGGCTCGTAAAATCCATGAATTAGTGCTTTATCAATCATTATTCTTTTTCTTCTTCTAGCTTTCCAAAAATGAAGATAGTCTCGAGTTTTCTTTCTTGGAATCGTTAAACCTTTACAAGAAAGAGGGGAAGGGAAGTTCATTCACATGTTTTTTACATCATGGAAGCAAGTCTTGTTTCCTTGAACAAAGCACCAGTTTTGAGTCTATTAATAGTTGGGTCCTAGTATTTTGACCTTATCATGATTCAGAGTTTCTTACTCCTCTAGTTGGTCTCTTTTCCAATTATATGGGGAATCTGCCAATGTCTCCTACATTGCATATTTGTGTCATTGGTCCTTTCATGTCAAAATCTTCCTAAGTCACTTTTGTTTCGTGCTCACTATTCAAGGCTTAAACATTTGTCGGCCATTCTGCGTTTTCCTCGACCTTTTGTGTCGGCCATTCCCTGGTATCAATTCATTACATCATGTCTTCGGCGATCCTTCTTGTGAAATTCTGTACCAATTGCAGATCCATTTAGTCTTTGACTTACCTCATGTTGGATGATAAAGGATGCCTTAATTCCTTCCTTCCAATGGATCTCTTCCTATCAACTGCAACACATCTTGATCTAGGAATGAGATTTAGAGTTTTATGACAGTACCTTGGGGATTGTAGTCATCAGTGGCAATTTTCCTCACTATTGGGTAGTGGGAATACCTTAATGTCTCCTACTCAATGGATTCTTCAGGTGTTCGAGATCAAGTCCTTGTATTCACACTTGTTAGAATGTACTAGGTACCTTGGGGACCATTTTTCATTAATGGTGGTTTCCCTTGCTTTTGTTAACGGTTCTCATTATTGATTGGTAATCAAACAATTTCCTCCATGTTCGACTTCAGCTCCTTTATTCACATGGTTAGGACTCATACCTTTTCTAGGCGGTTTGGATTGAAGACCTTGGGCTGATAGTATCATTGTCATTTTGCTATTTCCCAAGTTGCGCAAGACCTTGTTACATTTTATATGACATTTTTGCAAAGACATAGATCCACCTTATATTCTTGTGGTTATGATCGATGGTTGAGCATGGATCCACGTTGTTCATTTGTGGCCATGACTCTTTTATATTTGATATGGTACCTTTTTGCATATTGAGCGACCATGATAGTTTCATCAGTTATACATATGTTGGATCCACCTGTATATTTATGGCGATGTTTTGTATATGGACTTGTATGTCCCAGAGATCAGTTTTTTCTAACGTTTATCTCTCTTTCAGGTACCTTTGTTCGAGCCTTTTGATCTTGGATTCTCTGCTCTCTCCATACTCAGCTGTTTCCTTTATAATGCATTTCAGCTATCGTCTTCCTCTCTAACCTCATACATTAGGGGGCATTTGTTATAGCTCAAAATGACATATCTCTTCCTGTGACCACTTTCCCATGATTCCATCGCATGTCGACACTTCATGAAAGTCACTGAAAAAAACATCTAACTTGGAGGACCCATATCTTGAGTTCTCTAACTCCATTTGACCTCATCTTTGCACCGTTGGAATGGTATCCATGTTAGCTAAAACTTTATGGAAGATACCAAAGTCTGAAAATGCCCAGAAGTACCCTAAAAATGAGATTTTTTTATGTGTACGCGTGTTTCCTTAAGGAAACCCGCGTATGTACTCGACTTTCTATATATAATACCTGCGTACGCCTCCAAAAAATGTCAAAAAATATATATTTTTTTAAATTCAGGTAATTTGGGTAGTTTGGGTAGTTATGCAACTGACTCCTTCAGTTGTAAGTACTTTGTCTTCGACCCTAACTCTTCATAAAGCATATAAATAGAGGTAGGGAGGTCCATGAGAGGAGACTTGAATCTTTGCATTGTTATGTTGGAGGATTTGGAGCTCTCTTTTCCCACACCTTTTCCCTAGAAGCATTCTCCTTGTGTTACGGAGCTTGGAGGCTGAGTTCCTTGGAGAATAGAAGCAGCAGAACTAGATCAAGGTTTCGTGAGGTGCCAAACTTGAAGAGAAGGTATACTTGTACTTGTTTTCAAGATTAATAAAGATGTGATGTCCTTCTTCTTTCCAAATCATTGTTTAATGTGTGATTGAATCTCTGTTTATGATCATAGTATGATGTTAATCAAATTATTATTTCAGGTTTATTTGATCATCATTGCTTTATATGTGGTCATATTGGTTTGAGGAAGGTATAATTCATTTTGTAGGTCTCTTGGAGTAAGAGGAGCAAGAGGAGCAAGAAGAGGATTGAAGGGCTGCTTGGATCAACCTTCATTTGGCTAAGGTATGAACCATTCTAATCTTTGAATCTTGCTTGTATATGCTTGTTGAACATTATACATCCACCTTTCAACCCCAGTACGTTGATAGCCTTTTAAACCCTAGCCATAGGAAACTTTCCTTTACAATAGGGCATTAGGGTTATTAGACTCTCCTAGAGAAGTTGGCCATGGTGAGTTAATGCACGGGGGCTTCACTTGTTTACCAATATCCTATCACGTTAGTTCATATTGTGGGTTTTAAAATTATAAAAAATCAAACCAATATATTGCAGGTATTGGGGGGATGAGGGGTTTAAGGTGGGGGTGGGTAGGGTGGTTTATAAGGATTGAGGTATAAACAGGGGTGGGTAGGAGGTTTTAAGTATTGGGAGGGGGTTTCAACAAAAAGAGTTTGGGTCAATATCTCTCGAAATTAAGGGTATTCTTTAATATCCCACGATCGCACGTGCTATGTGAGAGGTTCACTAAGAGAATTCCCCATGAGTTAATGTTAAGTCGAAAACTATTATAAATAGAGAGTGAGCCTCTCTATTTTAGAACACTTACTAACACTCAGTTGTAGCACATGAGTGAGAGAGAGAAGAAGCTGGGATAAGAGAGAGAGAGACACCTGCTGTCGGAAGATCATCTTTGTATCTTTGGTTTTACTTTTGGTGCTCATTCTATCTCTAAGGAAGTTGCGGGGTTTTCTCCTTTATGGTTTCCATGAGGAAAATATTTGTGTCCATTGTCTCTTGTGATTGATTGATTTTCTTGTTATTCTCTCAGATAAGATCCTAATATCATATTGCTTAAAAGATAAAAATCTAACAATAATAACACAAATGCATCCATATACTTAGCGGCAGTAGGATCGTGGAATCCTCCATTTAGTATTGAGCATAAACTCATTTTGTTTTATCATTTTTAGCACTATTCCTTTTAATGTACCTTGTACATCTAACTTCTTAGATATTGATTTGTCTTTATTAGTGTTTCTATTGGAGTTTGATGTACTTTTCAATCCCATTGACCTACATAATCTGGCCATTTGTTCAACATTAATAAATTTATCTTATATTATCTACTACACCAATTACAAACTGAAGAGATAATATAATCCCATGGATAATGATTATAAAAAAACTACTTTTCAATCTAAATTCTTGGCAAGTCAACTAATACTATTGTGAAAAAAAGAGACATTTTAGGAACTAATGTCCATCTCCTTAAAAATATGAGAACTCATGTCCAAAGGTCACATTTTCGAGCATTTATTGCCCCCATACAAGGAAATTTTCTTGTTTTGGGAGAGAAGTGATGCCCATATCGTTGTCAACTCTATGCCCTTCTCTAATCCTTGGGATTTATGAAAATGTTTTATATCTATGACTGTCAAGGAGAATAATGTGGAAACTAGAGACAAGTTTTCTCTCATACACCTCAATTTCTTTTTTGTAGAATCACAAAGAAGCTAAATATGGCAATAGACTTAGTATTGAGCTGATAGAAAGAGATTCCTCTTTTCCTAGATTCTATATCTGAATTTAGGTTTGAACCTATTTGAAATCGCAAGTCCCATACAAAGCTAATATAATTTTATTAATGTCTAACAAAGTTCAAGTGTTTATTGTAATGATTCTTATCTTTATTTTGTTATACATCAAGCAAAGCAAAGATGACACCTTGCATAAGACATGCTAACTAGGCTTTGTATTTTTATAGTTATTATTCATCGATAGTCAAGCACTGGATATATAGGCCTCTCCAAGAGTTATGGATAATAGTTTAATAAAATCATCTTAGTCTTATAGCCCTAGAATGTGAGTGCCAGTTATTACGATTTCCTTAGAATTATACCATCTTGGAATAAACCTATTAAAATTGTAGAGATAGAATCTTAATTATTATCCCATGGTCTACATGTTATTGGAGAATACTTACATATAAAATATATTATAGAAATAACAATAGTGGAATCCTAAAAGATGTAGATTTCTTAAAAAAATATAACAAAAGCATCCCAGTGGGTTATCTCTACATTTATTGATAAAACAATAAACAAAAAAATTGTTGTAGACACATTCGGTTCATTACTTGTATTTATAAGAAATGAGCCTTAGATTGATTGTCCAGAAAAGACAAGGTTTTTCTCTTCTAATCATGATAAGCTCTACACCCTCTCTAGATTTCATTTCTAGTGTCTGAAGCTAGTTGTGGCTGATAATGATTTTAGGGGTTGAAGTATTCTTTAGATTTCCATTTTGTATCACCTAGATAACAAGGTGATCCAATCAAGAATCACAAGGTGCTTCCCACTGGAAAAAACATCCATGCATTAGATCTGTAAGTTTCTCCAACAGTGGAAACAATGCAAAGTGCTAACGCAGTTGTTCAATGCATTCAAGAACTCCAAAAAGAAGACAATGATAGAAAGTAGGAAGTTCTCTGGTTAACATAAAACATCAAGTCTAGTCTATCAATCTGGATATTTACCCATGTTTAAAAATGCTTTATGTTGAAGTTGGAATTAGTTTCTCATGTACAATCCATTTCTTGTTTATCATGGATTTGTTACCTTTGTTTCAAATACCATTCTCGTGATACATTTTTATTTATAATTCCTTGTATGTTGTTTTCAAGAAATAACATATTGTATAGCCCTAAGTTGGGAAGGGACCCCTACCCATAAATTATTATTTTTTTAAATACTCAAACTCATCATCAGATTTCCGCGGTACTTCATCAGATTTTCAATGATTATTTTTCATTTAACGGACAATTTGGGAGGATTAAGGTGTCGATTAACTGACATATTAATCCACCCAAACTATTGGTTAACCGACACTTATGTCATCGGTTAACCAAAAATATGGGTGGATTAAGGTGTTGGTTAACCGAAAATTTGGGTGGACTAAGGTGTCGATTAATCGACAGTTATACCGTCGCATTTTTCACAATCTATGTGTTGGAGATTCGGCAGAAAATCGTTGGATTTACCTATTGGTCATACGACTAACTATTGGAGTATTTACGACGTATTGTTAGGGTCATCAAATATCTGATGCAATTCTGCCGATGTTTAAAAATAGTGTACCTTGTTGGATTTTAAACAGAGTCTTATAGAAATTCAAACAAATATGTTGTCGAATTTTGGGTTCAAATTTACTTGTGTCATAAAGGTTCATATGAGCATTTGATGGGAGTCTCAACCTACATTTTAGAATTGCTTCCATAAATACTACGGTGAAATGTGGCAGTGGGTTACCTCCAAGCATGAGATGTTGATAAGTGAGCGTCCGCCCTAGAAATACGACCATGGAAATTACAACTGATAAAGTAGATAATCATAATCCTAATGACCACATGCCATTTTTTTCGAAGTATCCCAATATTGTGTTATAGAAAAGAGAACCAAGTTTAAGGGAAAGGTAGAACCAACTAAATAAAAGATACTTTGGAGGGACTTTCTTTGACATCATCTTCATCAAACTGATATGCTCCAAACCTTTCTATTGAGAAATGGTATCTTATGTTTACTAAGACACAAGGTAGATTGATCAATTGAATAGTCTAATCCCCAAATATGATGGAGGTTGGAAACCCAATATTTTGTGACCATTGTTCTTTGGCTTCACTAAGAGTAGCTGAGATGATAATGCCAGAAGCACTAGACCATGTTTGTAGGAGAACATGATTTACTCTCTACTCAATAGAATTAATATTATCATATAATTCATCACATAATTAAGACTATTAAATGTTATTGATAAAATATTTGGCATGCACAAAATTACTCTTTAATAGTTTTTAAATCTTATAAGAGAATAAGTCCATCAAAAACAACATTCACTCCTTTAATTGCTTGACATATCATAATGGAAATGTATCAGGCGGTTCTAGGAACATCAGTTTGTAGAAGAGTAAAAAGGTTAGAATTTGACTCAGTACAACTGCAAAAATGGGGAGAAATATAGTACATGTCTGGTATCATACCCTCCAATGGTTCCCACTTTTTTTCATCCATGTTGCAAGAACAATAGTTAGGAATCCTTGGTTAAATTATTGGAAAAATATTGCACCAACATTCAACCAAAACAAAAGTTATTTAGCTACAGGAGTAGTTAAAGACACAATATGAGCAAAAGTCGATATAGAAAACACTAGATATAGTTAAGGTGCTCTACAGATATATTTTTTCATGTAGCCACTTGCTTCTCCTTTAACGTACCGAGTGAACTCTAATCGACCAATTTTTGAGCTCCTATCAGCCAAGTGTTATTTTGTGAAAAATACTACAAGCACATGTAAGATAAACATAAGTACGTGTAATGTATATCCCAAGAAACCTACCCTAAAAGTACACTAGAATAATTCATACTCATGAATGTTACTAGTAGTCCTACAAGGAAGGAGGACAAAAGGAAAGAGGGGAAAAAATAAGGAGAGTTATCACAAGTCCTACCAGGAAGGAGGGTAAAAGGAAAGAGGGAGTTGGCTTTTATAACAACATGAAAGAAACTACACTTCCCTCTCTTTAGTTCAATCTTTCATCCAATCTTTAGTCAAATCATTATATATTTTTTACAATAATTATCCTGCACCAAATCATATCATAGAGTTCACCTTTGTGGCCACTTTTTACCCACTTTAACCGAAACAAAGTCACTTTGCACCAATCACTTTCTAGTCTATTAGTTTAAAGCACCGAGGTATCTTGAAACACATGATGTAAATGTGAAAATGGAGTTGTGTCCTTCATTGACGGATCAAATTTGCGTGAATTAAAAAAAGATAAACTCAAGTGAAGGTACTAGCGGCTTCTCCACTTAAAGCTTTACTGATGCTTACTAGATGTTTCATTACAATATTAATTTTATTATAGAAATAAGTTAATCATATAGCAATTTTCATTCCATCAAATTTTTCCATGTCAAATATTGATTCATCAAAATTTATATAAGTACATTTTCCACTTTTGACCTAAAGTTTTCATTCTGGGACAATTATTGGGAGGATCATCTCCAAATTTTGGCATTTGACTATGGTTTTGGCCACGGGGGTTTACTTAATCAACTTGTTCCATAACACAGCCGTTTGCAGGATATTAAAGAATATCCCTAATTTTACTAAATATTGGAATGCCTCCTAAAATTGTATCATTGAACCCTCCTCTCTATACACCTTTCCAACTAAAAAAACCCCTAGTTTAATTAGATATTGTATGTATCCATTTTTATCAACCCATTTTTAACACCCACTTTATATCATATTATCAAGTTGTACAACAAACAAGAGCCTTAGCGCATCTTGTTACAAGAAAACAAGACACTAAATAAAATAATAGTATAATGCTAATAATGACCCAACCTATTGTAGGGGGAACTGATCAATTTGTAGTGTTGGATAGTGGAAGACCTAACAAAATAGAAATGCGGAAGGGAAAATGTGTAAAAGGGAACCCAGTAAAGATATCAATTTAATCAAGAATGTAAAAGACTGATAGTCCAATAATCAATGCAATGTTTAGAAAAGAAGAGAATTTGAAGATGTTTCACGCCATAGCTTTCCAATCTACCAATTTTATATCATGTAAATATAAATATATCCATAGAGAGATCATGTTTTCTATAATCTTAATCATTAAACTCTATAAAAATGTAAAATTGAAACCCTTTCGTGGATGGACTTCCATACATTTCATTATATTTTATTTATCGAGACAAGATGTGAACAAACACTTGATTTTTGCTAAGAGAAAACTACAACAAATAAATAATATTGATTCATGGGAAAAATGTATTATTATTTTTTTAAACATGTTTAAAAAACTTGAAACAATCCATTAACTAAAAGTTAAGTCTTAATGAAATATTTCTTATCTATTGTGCTAACTTTCCTCTATATTAAGTGGCCATCTTGTATACAATCACTTTCTAAATTTAACTTTACTTAACATTACATAAAACTCTATTCAACATAAATATAATAATATTTGAAAACAATATCATAAAACAAATATAAAAAACATTATATTTGACACACACCCACACACACAAACATAACAAGCTAATAGCTAATATTAAAAAAATCAGTAATCAGGGCTCTAGTCGAAGCCTATAAGCAATGCTAGGGGAGCATGGCTATTAGTATTCCAAGCCAACATCTTCCATAGTTCATGCTTGTTCTTAAGGAATAGATCACTGAGAGGATTTAATGAGGAATTGGTGGGAAGACAATCTCTACGGGAAGCCTCCAAATATATGAAGAATAAGCTATATATATATACGAATCCATCCCACAATTTGAATGTTATTCCTTATCCCACGCAAATAAAATACCCCCCAATATTTATATTACTATGTCAAATTAAAAAAACCCCTTGACCCATTAATATGAGGCAATATATTTTTGAGGTTTTAAAGAGTATTCAAACTCCCAATATGAATGGACGTGATATGATATTGCCTCACTAGTGAATCCCCCATGGGTTTTGGCATAGGCGGTTGCACATTCATTCTTTTTTTATAGTGATTTACTTGTGATTTGATTGGCTCCATCAGTCATGACGTCGGCCTGGGTTCGTGCACCCCAATCCCCCGCAGTGTGCTAATGTCATACATGGATTAATCCATTTTTAGACAGTCAGTTTTTTTGTTTTTGCAATCACCTTCATTTCACTATGGTGATTAAATGCCCCCGTTAATTGGAAATGACAAGTGGACTTTCCTCGGGTTCACAGTGGCTTCCGCTCTGGTCTTTGCATGGTCATCTATTCTAGAAATGACTTCAGGTTCTATTCAGAGGGAAGGGTTGTAGTTTTATTACGCTACAGTTAAGGAATACAGTTTATGTGGGATTCACCAACATATCTTGCAGGGGATCCTGTTCATTTATTTAGGAATGGCGTGAGGTCATGTCTTCCATGAATGCTCCTCGAATGTTTCATATATAGGTGTTTGCATTCTATGGAATTTAAACAATGCTCATTCGCTTTGCATCCTTATAGGGAATTCCCTACATTTCAGAGTAGTTTCCTTGAATAAGCACACATAACTCATCCAAATGGAATTTCTTTTACTATTTAACCAAAAATGATTTCATTGAATCTAGATGGTGTCTAATTAATAAAAATGTGTCATATGAAATAATATTCAAAAAACGTTTCATCAACAATTTTCAATCTTTACAAACTCTACTATCAAGGATTATACACTTTGGCATTGAACAATAATTCTATTGACTTCAAGAAATTTTGAAATTGTACTGTTAGAATTTTTCCCAACATTTGATCCCCTACCATTGCGTTCCACAATCCATCATGGTCTTATCACATGTTTCTTGGACCATCCAATAACACTTTAAAAACAATTAGATTGTGTTGCATATGGTGCTCCCCACGATTGGTCTGCAACTCCCTTGAATCCCTTGAATCGATCCAAAAATATATGTCCTTTGCTATAATATATTTCCTTTGCTATCTTGTCCTTGCTCCTATTTTTAGGAAAGTAGAATGTCAAAATAATATGATTGAAATAGCAAGCAAATCATTGTCGTTTATTAAATAGTATATATATAATTAGATATTTACAAACTGAAAGTAGGATCTAGTTGTGTAACTATTCCTCGTAAAAGTACAAGTCTACTTCGAGTTTTCATGGGTCTCTCATTTTTTACTGATAGAATGCATTATAGTTTATGGCATTTTTTTAATTAAATTTAGATTCTGAAAATTCTCGTTTTGTCCATTTATTTAAATAAATTTAGACTAAAAAAATCTGAAAATTCTCGTTTTGTTCATTTATTTATATGTTTGAGAGTTAGAAGAAATCATTTTTTAGTTTCAAAACATGTTCTTTTATATGTTTTAATCAATGTTCAAATGTTATTTCAATTGCATGGTTTATGCTCTATATTGCGCAAATGTGTTTTGACCATTTGTACAATACATACATCGTTTTCCAACCTACGACTATGCTATGTCACTTCAACAGTTCTCCTTTCTATCCATTTGATTCTAGGAAAAAGATAGCTACTATCCATAGTTCACTTCAACAGATCTCCGTTCTAGCCATTTGATTCTCTTGTTTGTGAAACAAAAGTCCATCTTGTTTTCCTTATCAGTTTAATCACATTGTTCTTTTTTCCTCCACATCGTTTTGTATTTATAAAATCATATTTTATTGACTTTATATATGTTTTTTATAAATATTTTTTAATAATTTTGTTTAATTAATTTCACATATTTTCTAATTATCACATTCAGTCTGTACCTTTATATGATCTTAAACTCTAAAAAAAAGTCAAGGATGTAATTTTCATGTGTATAATACTTTCATTATGGAATAACTCTTAAATTTTTTTTCTTTTGAATTATGCAAAAAAAAAATCTATAGCTAGAGCATTTGCATGGTTATATATGATTTTTCTAGCTTTGCTCACCATGGCATTGAAACTGAAAATCATGTTT
>LPNX010221867.1:204238-297166 GCA_001517045.1 Pseudotsuga menziesii | reverse complement strand
TATATATATATATATATATATATATATATATATATATATATATATATCTTGCAAATCGAAAGTACTAACATGCTCCAGATTTTATGATGATTTCTAGAACTAAGAAAATGTTCCATAGAAGAAAAAAAATTGCCTGTTTAGAAATTAAGAAAAACAAAAACAAAAACAAAGATAAGTGCACTTCTTTCTGCCAAAATGTTTAATGTTTCAATTTTTAACCATTTTCTATATATTGTCTCCATTTGTAGGTCCATGGGCATACAAACACAAAGACCAAATGATTGTTCATATAATTGTTTTTTTGTCTTCCTTGTTTTGCACATGGCATAGGAAAAAAAAGGGGATCAAATGCAATGCCTCCTCTAGATAGATTTCTGAAGCTGGGAATACAAGATGCAGAAAATTATGTTAACTTCCAATCCACGGCAAAGGATTTTGTTCATCTCTTGGTTGCTTTCTAGCTTGAGCCTTGTTTGGATTCTTTTGTTTTTTTTTTGTGGAAAAACATAAGTAAACAGACAACGATTTCAAATAACTTATACTAAATCATACATACCAATTTTGCAATTATTGCTACCTATTTTCAATTGTCATTACAAATTCATATATATTGTAAATTACAATATATACACACAATTTTGTGCACATTGCACTAAGACAATTTTATGAACTGCTAAAAAACAATTTTCCTATAACCTCCTTAATATTGCTACCTACTTTTAATTGTCATTAAAAATTCATATATATTGTAAATTACAATGCATACACACAATTTTGTGCATATTGCACCAACTTAGACAAATTTATAAACTGTTAAAAAACAATTTTCCTATAACCTCCTTAGTATTAGTGAAGACTTATTGATGCATACATGATTTTATGTTCTTGACAAATACTAAACATACTTCGTTTTCTTGTTGTTGGTTGATTGATTTTGAGTATTTGATCTTTGCCAATAATTACTTGCTTTTATGTTTTTTCTACTTTTTCATATATAAATAATAGAAAACCTTTATGAAATAATGATTATTAAAAAAATTCCTCCATACAATAACCTTCACTACAACAAACTCATTCCTACATACAACAAGTGCCATAGTGTGGCGAAGTCCCTGTTGTAAGCCATAAGCTTATATGCCATCAGCTTTGAACAAAGTATTTGCAATAGTTTGAAATTTTGTACTACTACTTGTGCAACCTGTGCAGATCAATCGAACCATTGAAATCAAGTATGGCTCTTGGGACATGGTCTGATTTTAAATCATTACAACCATGCAGACAAGAAAACGAGCTCGTAGGTGGCCGAGGGATGTTGGCGCAGGCTCACCAAGAGGCAGGTTATGCAAAGATTTGGAAATTCTCCTTGGAACTAGGGATTCCTTTAGATTCATGTAGCCTTCCGGAGCAATGCCGCCTGAAGGGTTCACCATTGGACTGGCATAAGACAAGAGAGATACTGCTAAGTGGCCAAGGCTTTAACCTGGAAACGATGCTTCCATAAGGGACCCAAGATGGAACGAAATGGGAGAATATGAGTCATCCCTTGCCAAGTACATCAACTAGTTCATGTATGTATCCTTTTAAGTGATCCCACGAAGACAGCCAAAGAGGATTCCTCAAAAGTTGGCTTGGAAATATTCACACCGTGCATGAGTCCAGTGCCGATTCTGATGGCAATATCAAGAGGAAGAGTATCCAAATCCAATTAAAGAGATCAAGTCTGCACATCTTTGGGATTTAAACTAGAGTGCAATATAAAAGAAAGCGTGGATAAGATGGACGTAAAGAAACTAAAAATAATAATTAAAAAACCTAAAGACTAAAAACTAAATCATGTCATTGTCATGACATTGTAAACTAATTAAAGAAAGAGTACGTCAATATCGAGAGAAAGAGTATCCAATTAAAGGAGCAAATCCCATGTGGGATAACGCTCAACAAAGTCTAATATAATTATGTAGCATACAAAGGCCATGTATGTGGCTTTCATGTGGTTGTGCATGCTGCGATGTGCCACTTTAGATTATAGCAATAGGTAAGTTTTTACATATGCTACCTTCAAATAGCCACACGCCACAGTAAGTTTGTCATGGTTTCTTTGTGTTCGTCGTGAACTTAAACGACTTAGAGAAGTATGGACATAAAAATGGAAGCTATTTACTCGACCATTTGCACCGGGGCTGACATGACTTCGTCGGGTGATAGCTTACTCCGTTACCTTTCAGTGAGACCAAAAATAATCAATTCCATAAATTTAGCCATGGAAATTCTTGTTTTTTACGTGCAACTTCCTTGTAACCATTAATCAACTCCTTTGTTTGTTTTATGGAACCCGATCCAAGTTTAAACCTTGGATTCTTTATCCTTCATGATAAGGGAGGTTACTAGCATACACACAGAACATTGGCGTTATCAAATCCATAACAATTGAATTTCAAATTACAAGTTTTTAGAACACAATTTCAAATTAGGCTTAGATCGGTTCAGTTTGTAGATTTAATTTGATTTGGTAAATTAGTATTTTTCATTATTGCATTATACATGAGTGTAATAATAGTTTGTTGTAGAATTGATCTGCAATAAAAATGCAAGAAAAGAAGCAGAATTTGTTGTTCTTGGTCTCACTGTCACGAAAAGAAAGGTAACGGAGTAATCTATCACCTGACGGAGTCAAGTGGGCCCCGCTGCAAATGGTCGGGTAGATAGCTTACTCCCATAAAAATTACTATAGTAACGATAATGTTTTGACAAAGTACACTTATGGATGGAGGTAAAACAAATTATGGCTATTAAGGTACAGGTTATTACCAACAAGGCGTGCCAACTCTGAATATATTTCGAGTAGCTATGGTCCCAAGTGGATTCAAGGTGCTTCATTTAAGGGGGATTGAAGATGTATTTTGTTGCTTTATGCACTAACGATATCCCTCTGCTCCATCAGCTTCGCCAATTCAAAGCTGAATCCTTGAAGCCTTATGTTGGAAGGTTTGAAACTTGAATTTTGTATAACTATTTACAGTTTCTTGCATTAAATTTTATGATGTATGATATAAATCTGAGCCTATGATAAATACTCATTCAAATCACAATCAAATCACAACTATTCCACATGGATACTTTTACAGAAATAAATGAACTATGTTCCCAAATTGCTTTAGACACAGAAAGATTTCTCAAATATCATATTGGAATTTGATTATAAGAGCTCCTAAAACTTACAAGTAGAAGTAGATGATACAAATGTCGCGCTGGCTCTGATACCAAAAGACGCCAAGTCCGAACGCGAACGCAACTGATGAGAGAGAAAGAATTCAGAAAATGCAGCTTCTTAATACAGACTCAGAAACTTGTTTGTCTTTGGAGGGCAGAGATCATCACAAGCATAAACTTACACTAACCAGAGTTTCTGATCCCAGCTAATCACACTAAGTGCATAGGGAGAGAATACGCTACTAGTTTTACAGACTCATTACAAGTGAGATCACTGCTTTTGATCCCAACTGATCGCTCGAGGCGCAGAGGGAGAGCATACACAGTGCTCAACACACAGAGAAAATGAAAAAATCTTACTAGACTCAAAACACTCGCTGCCCAAATGAGGGGAGGAGCACCTTATTTATACATATTTAGCCAGTAAACCGGTGACCCGAAACTTACACCTATCGGTAAAAAAGACTTGATTCGGATCATATGGCAGTGGTTCAAATCGCACCATTTGTTGGGTAAGTCACCCAAGCCATGTGAAAGAATCTATGGACTGACAAGTAGACTATACCTTTTACAACGTGGAGCTATTGTTAGCGACCCACGACGCTTTCCATTATTCATTGTCATGATTACAAATACATGGGTTTTCTCCACATGTACAACCAACAAATCTATCAGAGTCATAGTCATTACCTAAACCAAATTCGGTATTCGGAAATAAGCAATTTGAGAAACATTGTTCCACATTGGATCCGATCATGACTTCATTAGGAATACAACAGAATTATCCTTGAAAAATGGATTCAGGCTTTAAGATTTAAAGGAATTCTTCTTGTATGAATTTTATGATCTAAGAGGCGGCCATTTTTGTCCATTCTTCTGAATTTTTGCTGAGTGAAAATAGGGGGTTCAAGAGGAGAGTAAGCTCCTCCAAGATATCGCAGTTTAAATTTAAACCACATATGATTTTGCTGTGCTATGATCATGTCTGCTTGAAGGTGTAGGATGAAATTTGCACATCGTTGAACCCAATCTTTTCTTGGACTGAATTGATCAAGGAAACATTCTGTCCATTCAGACCATTGTTGTTGCACTAATGTAGAAGGATCTCCACAAATTATTATTTCTTCCTATTCTCTGCAGAACTGCAATATGAGGTTATAACTATTCCATGTTAAAAATCTTGGACCAATATCCACGTAATACAATTCTCGTCCATCTGTATAAGCTGTATCAACCCAAACATGATTAAGCTGCTAAAGTTGGTGCATGGCATTTTCTAAGCCTTTAAAGGGTTGTTTTTCCCATCTCTCTAATATTTGTATTTTCAGAAGAGAGGCATTTACTTTTTGGATCAAGGAGAGGGCAAGATACTTATATGCTTCCTTTTTGTTGGCGCAATTCAAAAAATCTTCTCTTTCTTCCTCTGAAAAGGGATCATTGAAGATTCGAAGCTTAGATTTTTTGTTTGACAAGATGGATACTCCATAGACAAACATGTTGAGGCTAGGTTTCTCCGGTAATTCTTCTATGGTTAGCATGTCAGCAACACAATTTAAATATCATGGTTTATATACAATTTCAAAATCAAAGTTTTGCAACCAAAGAAACCATTTTAGAATCCTAAAACTATTTTCTGCCATAAGATTTTCATTCTTGAATATACCTGGCATTATTTTCAGATCTGTTCTAATAATGAACTTGGTAGGTTTTAGATAAAGCTTGAAATGGTTTACAGTCTTTTTGACTGCGAGGATTTCCTTGTGACTTGACAGATAATTGATTTCTGCATTTTTTAATGCTCCTGAAGCATAGCCGCAGATTTCTTCTTGATCACCATGTTTTCTATGAGAATACCTCCCCAAGATTTATTAGAGGCGTCTGTTTCAATCACCATTTGACCCGAGCCTTGTGGTAGTCAAAGTGGAGGAAGCTGTTTTACTTTTTCTTTGATTTGCTTTACTGCATCTGTCATATCTTTATTCCATCTTGAGGGATTTTTCTTCAGTCATTGCTGTAGCAAATGAATGTCATATGCTTGTCCTTTGTAGAATGGCCTAATATAATTTAGGCTTCCCAAGAATCTCTGCAATTGAAGCTTTTCTAAGATCTGATCGAGAAAGTTAGCAAAAACCTTCAGGACATGTTCTTGAAGGATCACCTGTCCTTTACTTATTTTATATCCTAAAAATTCAATGTCCTTTTTACCAATTTCCATTTTGGATTTTGACAAAACCAATCCATGTTTGAAAACGAAAGAATAAAATTCTTGAAGATGTTTCAAATGTTCCTGCAAATTGTTGGAACAAATAAGAATATCAGCTTTGTACACTAATGCCCATTTCTTTTCTCTGAAGATATCTTCCATTCTTTTCTGGAATTCTGATGGTGCATTGTTAATGCCAAATGGAAGGACCTTCCACTGATACTGCCCATGAGGAACAACAAAGGAAATTTTGTACCTATCTTTTGCTTCAATTCCAATCTGGTAAAAGCTAGACTTCAAGTCAAACTTGCTAAAAATGGTGCATCCTTCTATTCTTTGCAACAAACTAGATTTATCAGGAAGAGGGTAATGAACTGGTTCAAGGATCTTGTTCAAGGGTTTAAAATTCACAACCAGTCTGGTTTTTCCTCTTTTTATATCAGAGTGTTTATTGACAACAAATGCTCGACATGCCCAAGGGCTCTTAGAAGGTTCTATAAGGCCTTTGTCCAAGATTTCTTTGATTTCATTTGCACAAAAAATTCTTTTTGAGGGAGACATAAGGGCAGCAGAGGCTTTTTGAGCTTTTGGTTTTTCTAGGGGGTTAAAAGGTAAGGAAACAAAGTATTTTTCCCTGGTCCAAAATGCATTAGGTGACTCTAAGGTGCAATCCTTCTCTAGTTTAGAGGAAATTTCAGAGAGGGCAGATTCTTTGTCCATTTCTGCATAGGTGATGCATCTTTCCATTTTGAACAGTTGTACAAGACTGGGAGTGGGGTTGGATTGGGGAACAATATTCTTACATTTGTAAGAAGTAGAATAGTATAGAGGAGTGGAAAATATTCTGCCATTTACTATATAAGAAAATTTCATATTGGGCTCATCAACTGTAATGGGGCTGACTTTATGCAAGAAGGGTGATCCTATGATGCAATCTTCTTTTAGGTCATCTAGTCTATTAAGATGCAGAACTTCTTTCATTCCATTGATGCTTATTAGAAAATCTGGAACTCATCCTTTGAGCTGTACAGGAGTTCCTTCAATGGCTACACCATGTTCGTTTGTGTTTTCCCAGTAAAAAGATGGTATAGCATTTCCTTTTGCCAAATTCATTTGGAAACATGAATCTATCAAACAATCAAGCTCATAAGATTTGAATTCAGATGGACAAAACTTTATTTTAATGAAATATTTAGGACCAGTGAATAGTCCTAGAGATCCTAGTGATGGTTCATCATCATGACAATATTATGTTCCTGAATCACTAGTGTGCTGAGAATGTTTTGTACTTTCAGCAGCTTTTGGTGACTGTAATTCTTCGGCATGGGCTCTACACATTTCTTCATCAGAGGACTAGTCTCTTTCTCTTGTTGATATTTCAAGCATTCTTTTCAATTCCTCTATTTCTTTTACCAGCTTCTTTAGGGAATACTGCTTATCTTTGATCTGTAGTCTTAGCAGATTTTCTTTCTTTTTCTGAACTTTTGTCTATCCTCATGATGATCAGGATAGCCTTTGTATAAATTAGCAGGCTGGTAGAATGTTGGATTCTTGCTAATTTCTGGAGAGACAGATTTCTCTTTTTCTTCTGAAACTTTTTCTTTTGCTTTTCTTCTTGTTAAAAGCTTTCTTCTTTCATCTTTCAGATCTTTCCTTTTCATATATTTATAGACTAGGGTCTCAGACAATTCTTTGTCAATTTCAGCAATCCTAAATTCTAAGGAGACCTTAGGCGGGTTCAAAGAGAACATATAAAAACTGAAATCAGGAGGACCAGAGCAACCTCCTAAATTTGCTTCTTCATCAAAATCAGAAGAAGAGGAGTCATATGAGTTTGGAGAAAATTTATCTAAGGTAGGGTTGCAATCAGAGGAATCTCCTTCTTCTTGTAAGAAGACGATTTCACCTTCAGGGTAGTTTCTTGCTGCACACCAAGCTAGATCCCACCAGGCTGGATCCAGGTCTTCTGAAAACATGGCAGCAAGTCTATGCTTTTTATTTTTATTTGGGAATTTGTTAGCCCAGTGACCCTTTTTACCGCAGATGAAACATTTTTCTTTATCTGCAGGTTTAGATCTTTTCTTAAAGTAGGCTTCCTTTTGAAATCTTTTTCCTTTTTTATGCTTATATCCTTTTTCTAGATGAAATCTAGGTGCACTAGTATATTTGGGTTGTTGTTTCTTCTTACAACTACATGATTCACGCCCGAAGTGTCCTCGATTGTGGGCACCACACCCCTAATCTGGCATTTTTGCAACATATTTACAAAAACCCAGGGAAAACATTGAAGAGTGTCGCTTGAAATCTTTAGCCACTCTTTTCTCCAGAAAATGTTCTTACCAAGTTTCCATGATGAATCCATGCAATTGGGCAAGGTAAAGACCTAACGGGGGGATGTTTTTATCTTTAAGGTGTTGTTCAACAGCATCAGGAACATGGCCAAGAAAGATTCTCAAGTAATGTTTCAGATATGCAAGCTTATCAGCATTGCCAAAAGAAATCAACAATTTTTGCATATAGCAAAAATATTCTTCACTCTTATTTAGGTCACAGATTCTGGCTAGCATAAATAAGGATGAAAGATGTTCATAATCTGCATTTTCATCGGGACCATAGAATTCTTTACCAAGGGTAGTAAGAATTTGTTGGTCCGCATCTTCTGCATTCAACATTTCTTCTCTGGATTCTTGGGGAATCCAACGCCGCCATTCTAAGGCTAGCCCTCAAAATCCGGCAACCAACTGGAGTGCTAGTTGTTGGTCAGTTATTTAATTGTCCTATGTTCTTTTGTACAAGACCCAATTTGATAGAAGCTGGATGGAGAATCTAATTTGGGCATGGGATTGACATTGTATGTTCAACACAGGTTGATCTGACATTTGGGAGATTAAATTATTCATCCCATTTATCCCGAAACTAAGGGAATGAGGTACTGACGAAGGAGAAGTGTCAGGAAGATCTGAAATTTCAGTATCAAAAGGATGGGGAGGACCTGTTATCTAAGGATTAGTATGACTTTGGTCATATGGATTTGAGGATCCAATATTTTCTCTTTTTGGGATTTTGAATGCCGATAATTATTTATCTGGGAGGGAATTTGGCATTTGTTTGAACTAGGAGACCATATTTCTTAACTCATGAATCTCTTCTATTTCTTGACCAAAAAGAAATTCTAGTCTTTGGTCATCTTCTTGGATACTCATCATTCCAAAAGAGTATCTTCTTTTATGTTTGACTTTATGGCCTTTAGTTGCAAGCTCTAATGCAATTTGGCTTACAGGGCTCTTTTTACTATTTACATTTTGTGTTCTGGCCATCATTTTTCCTAGGACATCTAGCCTTTTTTCTAATTTTTCGCTTGCTAAGATAATAGCAGCTTTTACTTCTTCTTGTCCTGCAAGCAAGTGATCAATTTTAGCTTCGAGCAAGGAAATATGCTATTTTTCTGTCTGAGCTTTTTGTCTGAGAATTAAAATATCAAAGGCTATGTCATCAATGTTTTGGCCAGTCAGTTGTTGCTGATAATTGTTGTAATTAAGCAACTTTATTTCATCAGAGACACTTTCGTGTGGATGTGATGATCTATGTGGCATGAACTCTCTTTTAGAAAGACCATCATGAGCAAACTATCGAAATGGAGAATCAGGAAGATTTCTTCCTGGATGGAATGAGGTATCACCCTGTGGGTTTGTGGAGGTAAAACCAGGGCTACTTCTAGGGAGGGACATCACGTATAAGCTTACTCCTTTGTTTCTGATTTTTAGTCTCTCAAGTGCTTTTCTGCATGCAGGGCAGTCTGCATGCTGACCTTTTTGTTCATTGTTATGAACACCTGAAAAGGAAAGGCGGGAAGAATAACAGGGTTCAAACGAGGCCGATTTTTCAGAAGTGTTATTCACAGAGGAAGATCTTACAAGAGGTGGAGAAAATTGGGGAGAAGGAAACCCTTCAGGCAATTTAAAAGAGTTTGAAAATCTGTCAAAGACAAGGAGTTTAGGAATAGAGAGTTGTTGGTTTTTAGTTTTTTCAAAGTCTCTCAACTCTTTCTTTGTATCTTACCTCCCATTGCTTTGGGTAACTAATGCCAGTCCAGTCAAATGTGATAGGTGTATAATTTTTTGACTTATCAGTTTCAAACATACATAGTAGGCGTGAGCTTTCATGGACTTTAGGGGTAAGAGGTGGAAGGGAACCATTTCCGAAGTGGATTACAACCAACGATTTAAGTTGGATGATTTTAGAGCCAGTGTCCATTTTAAATCCTAAGGGACAAATATAGGCCTTCAGTAAATCATAGATGTAGGGGCCATCAAGGCTGACAGAATACTTAGGAAAAATAGTACCAAAAAATGGGGCATTGTGCAAGGGGCCTTCAAAACCTCCAATTAAAGCATCAACAAAATCTAAGTGGCAGGTATCAAAAACACAACATAAGGAAGAAACATTCATATAGGGTCGTACTAACGGACCAAGTCCTAATTTGAGAGCACCTAGATGCGCATATTTGTAACCTTTTGTTTTTGCCCAGTCAATTTGGTCTTTGTCAATTAAATTAATGTGAATGGGCTCTTCCTGGTCAGTGAAGGTGAAGTCCAAAGAACTGATTTTAATTTGTGTGCAGGATTTATACTGCAACCATTTCATTTTATAAACCTTAGAAGGTAATATCTCAAGCAGTTTCCAGTCAGGGGAAGGTATTGTATCATCGATGGTTATTATGGATGATGAAGCTCCAAAATTCTGAAAGGAAGATTTTCTTTCAGTCAAAGAAACAGTAGTTTGATCTGTAGATTGGCAGTCTATGGATGTAATCCCTATAGAGTCCATTGAAGGATCCATGGAACACTTACCGAAATCGGATAGTAAAGGACTAGTTTGGGGCTTAGGGATATCCTACAGGTCTCCCAAGAGACAACACTAGTGGATTTACAGCATCTGTAACTAAGACTATAACCACAAAAAATTGAAACAGACTCAGATATCACAACTATTCCACGTGGATACTTTTACAGAAATAAATGAACTATATTCCCAGATTGCTTTAGACACAGAAATATTTCTCGAATATCATACTAGAATTTGATTATAAGAGCTTCTGAAACTTACAATTAGAAGTAGATGATACAAATGTCGCGCTGGCTCTTGTACTAAGAAGCTGCATTTTCTGAGTATGTATTAAGAAGTTGCATTTTCTGAAGTCTTTCTCTCTCATCAGTTGTGTTTTCCTTCGGTCTTGGAATCGTTTGGTATTAAAGCCAACGTGACATTTGTATCATCTACTTCTACTTGTAAGTTTTAGAAGCTCCTATAATCAAATTTCAGTATGATATTCGAGAAATATTTCTATGTCTAAAGAAATCTGGGAATATATTTCATTTATTTCTGTAAAAGTATCCATGTGGAATAGTTGTGATATCCGAGTCCGTTTCAATTTTTTGTGGTTATAGTCTTAGTTACAGACATTGTAAATCCACTAGTGTTGTCTCTTGGGAGACCTGTAGGATATACTTAAGCCCCAAACTATTCCTTTACTGCCCGATTCTGGTAAGTGTTCCATGGATCCTTCAATGGACTCTATAGGGCTTACATCCCTAGACTACCAAACAAATCAAACTACTATTTATTTGACTGAAAGAAAATATTCCTTACATACTTCTGGAGCTTCATCATCCATAATAACCATCGATGATACAATACCTTCCCCTAACTGGAAACTGCCCGAGATATTACCTTCTGAAATTTATAAAATGAAATGGTGGCAGTATAAATCCTGCACAAAAATTAAAATCAGTTCTTTGGACATCACCTTCACTGACCAGGAAGAGCCCATTCACATTAATTTAATTGATAGAGACCAAATTGACTGGGCAAAAGAAAAAGGTTACAAATATGTGCATCTAGCTGCTGTCAAATTAGGACTTGGTCTGGTAGTACGACCCTATATGAATTTTTCTTCCTTGTATTGTCTTTTGGATACCCACCACTTAGATTTTGTTGATGCTTTAATTGGAGGTTTAGAATTCCCCTTGTACAATGGCCCATTTTTTGGTACTATTTTTCCTAAGTATTCTGTCATCCTTGATGACCCCTACATCTATGATTTACTCAAGGCCTATATTCGTCCCATAGGATTTAAAATGGACACTAGCTCTAAAATCATCCATCTTAAATCGTTGGTTGTAATCCGCTCCGGAAATTATTCCCTTCCACCTCTTACCCCTAAAGTCCATGAAAGCTCACACCTACTAAGTATGGTAGAAACTGATAAGTCAAAAACTTCTACACATATCACAATTGACTGGACTGGCATTAGTTACCCAAAGCAATGGGAGGTAAGATACAGAGAGTTGAGAGACTTTGAAAAAACTAAAAACCAACAACTCTGTATTCCTAAACCCCTTATCTTTGACATATTTTCAAACCCTTTTAAATTGCCTGAAGGGTTTCCTTCTCCCCAATTTTCTCCACCTCTTGTAAGATCTTCCTCTATGAATAATACTTCTGAAAAATCGGCCTTGTTTGAACCCTGTTCTTCTTCCCGCCTTTGCTTTTCAGGTGTTCATAACAATGAACACAAAGGTCAGCATGCAGACTGCCCTGCCTACAGAAAAGCACTTGAGAGACTAAAAATCAGAAACAAAGGAGTAAGCTTGTACATGATGTCTCTCCCCAGAAGTAGCCTTGGTTTTACCTCCACAAACCAAGAGGGTGATGTCTCGTTCCATCCAGGAAGAAATCTTCCTGATTCTCCATTTCGATAGTTTGGTCATGATGGTCTTTCTAAAAGAGATTTCATGCCACATAGATCATCAAATCCACACAAAAGTGTCTCTGATGAAATAAAGTTGCTTAATTACAGCAATTATCAGCAACAACTGACTTGCCAACACATCGATGACATAGCTTCTGATATTTTAATTCTTAGACAATAAGCTCAGACAGAAAAATAGCATATTTCCTTACTCGAAGCTAAAATTGATCACTTGCTTGCAGGACAAGAAGAAGTAAAAGCTGCTATTATCTTAGCAAGCGAAAAATTAGAAAGAAGGCTAGATGTCCTAGGAAAAATGATGGCTAGAACACAAAATGTAAATAGTAAAAAGAGCCCTATAAGCCAAACTGCATTAGAGCTTGCAGCTAAAGGCCATAAAGTCAAACACGAAAGAAGATACTCTTTTGGAATGATGATTATCCAAGAAGATGACCAAAGACCAGAATTCCTTTTTGTTCAAAAAATAGAAGAGCTTCATGAGTTCAGAAATATGGTCTCCCAGTTCAAACAAATGCCAAATGACCTCCCAGATAAATATTTATCGGCATTCAGAATCCCAAAAAGAGAAAATATTGGATCCTCAAATCCATACGACCAAAGTCATACTAATCCTCAGATAACAGGTCCTCCCCCTCCTTTTGATATTGAAATGCCAGATCTTCCTAACACTTATCCTTCGTCAGTATCTCGTTCCCTTAGTTTCGGGATAAATGGGATGAATAACTTAATCTCCCAAATGTTAGATCAACCTGTGTTTAACATACAATTTCAATCCCACGCCCAAATTAGATCTGCCATCCAGCTTCTATCAAATTGGGTCTTGTACAAAAGAACACTAGACAATACAATAACTGGCCAATAACTAGCACTCCAGCTGGTTGCCAGATTTTCAGAGCTAGCCTCATAATGGTGGCGCTAGATTTCCCAAGAATCCAAAGAAAAAATGTTGAATGTAGAATATGCGGACCACATAAAGCTTTGTTAAGAAAATATTTACGGAGGACCGCACCTTCCTATATGTTCTTTCAATAGAATTTGGAATTTGAGAGCCGTTGCATTCTCTTTTAAAGTATGCAATTTTTTTGCACCTAGAATGTCACAAGTGACATTTTCTGGGAAAAATATAAATCCCAACATGCCATCACAAATATAAAATTTTCAACAATGGTCTTCACTTTTTTGACATACCATTTTCAACAATGGCACT
The DNA here is from genome assembly GCA_001517045.1 of Pseudotsuga menziesii. NCBI lineage: Eukaryota > Viridiplantae > Streptophyta > Pinopsida > Pinales > Pinaceae > Pseudotsuga > Pseudotsuga menziesii. Next base: position 283,774 of record LPNX010221867.1, on the reverse strand, counting down.
AGGCCTAAACTTTTTGACATATTGTTTATTAAAGAGTAGATAGACCTGTGATAATGCATACATGATGTTTGAAAATCTTCTTTCACTTTTTTAATCATTGCTAGGGGCAGTTATGGTCAATGCACCTGAATTGGTTTTTGATTTTTGATGTTTATGCTTTAAGAAAATTATACCTTCAAAAGCACAAGTGAAAGCTAGAATTAAAATACATTAGACATTTTCAATCAAGACAATCGCCTTACTGTGCTTGATATATTTAACCATGATGGTCGTACTTCTAGGAGGCAGTGCCATAGTAGCTTCCATCGAAGGGGAGACAAATGGTCATTCAGAAGCATTAGGGGAATTTTGAGGTCTAAAATGGGCCTCATAAGAGATATAATAAAATGTTATGGGTTAGACATTTTGTGGAGAAGGTATATTTACAACTCATCTCTTACACCATAACCAATGTAACTGATCCATAGGACCTCAACTTGTGTGCATTAAAAGTTTGTTGTAAAAGAATGCGCGCAACAGGTTAATTAATGGGGAAACATTAATAGAAATTAAATGCTCAAAATGGAAAACAACACTGATAAACAGATGCATAGAAGAAAACACAGAAACAGAGAGTCATAAACAGAAGTTGATAACGGAGTTCACCCCCTTCACTGGGCTATGTCTCCGGGTCCCTCTCCAATGGGCACCGATCCAATTAATGGATTTAAATGGTACAAATGGTTCTGGCATCAACCTCAGCATTTGCAGAAACAAAATGCTGGACAGGAAGTCTTCAAGACCTCCTCTCTAGAACTTACAAATTGGACTTCAAAAGATAACGAAGCCAAACTATAACAGAGAAATGGTCGACTTCTAAATAAAAACAACACTCTGGATAAATGGTAGAAAAAAATATTCTTCTATCCTCTGTCTCTGTCAAAATTAACTACAGAAAACTGTAAAACAGAAGGCCGAACAGAAATTCTTCAAGACTCCTCTCTGGAAATTACAATCGGGTCTTAAAAAGGCAAAGAAGCCCACATGTAACAGAGAATGGTCGACTTTACACTAACATCATCTGGAATAATTTTACAGCAAACTTCCCTTATCCGTACTGGTTGAAAAACTGGAATATAAAGCTGCCCCTGTATCATGGCCAGAATCGAGCTGTTGAAGCGTTTAGTGGGAGGAATCATCACCAGTTTGACTCGCCAAAACGTTACCAAAGAGTCTGTTCCCCATCCTCCTGCCAAATTCCAACTCGTTCATCACAACCGACTGTTCCATATTCCCGTAATGTTACAAATAGGCTGTTCATACTATCCAAACATGGCAACAAAACTGTGCCAAATATGATACCTGCCAGAGCGTTACTCATATGCCAAGACGGAACCAAATGTTATATCAAAGATAGCAACGGATCAAATGTTACATATACCATTTTTGGTATTACAAATCCCGCCATAATGGATACCCGCTAGAACGTTACATATGACAGAGCTGTTCCATCCACAAATGTCGCAACAAAACTGTGCACCAAACTGCAAACCATTTAGAAATGTCACTGTGCCATGCAATATGGCGATGCCACTTAACTGCGCACCTCACTTTGCAATGTTATGGGATGTTGCCGAGCTACCCGACATGGTTATGCCCCACCGCCAGACTAGCTGCGCGGCCTTTTCACAAACGTTAAGTGAATGTACCATTGAACCGTGCAATAACTATGCCACGTATAACATATGTTACATATGATGTAACTGCCAGCTGTTCTCCATAAACTGTGCACTTAACATATGTTACATGCGGACTTTGGTTATAATATCATATCATATGATATAAATATATACGTGGAACGTTGCACCGATATTTTCCTCCGATGAACTCTGTCTCAATCAGCGGTCATTTGGTTTTCCATCGGGACGTATTGTCTCTAAGTCTTCTGCCGTTGCTGCTCCTTATCTTCCTATCGCTTCGACGTTGCAGAAAGGAGATGTTCTTTCGAGCTCCGACTTCCGATCCGTTCTGAACGTCATTTAAGTTTCCGCCATTGTGGAAAGAGATCTTCTTCTGACCTTTGATGCTTGTGTGCTCTGACATTGCAGAACGAGATCTTCTTCCGACCTCCGACATTGCGGAAAGAGATCTTCTTCCGACCTCCGACGTTGCAGAAAGAGATCTTCTTCCGACCTCTGATGCTTGTGTGTTTTCATCGTTTTTATTTGAACCATTGTACCATATTCCTTTATCTTGGATCAGTGTAACTTTGAAAAGGAATAATCCACCAGATCATTCCTCCCCATTGGAGAGCTTTTGGACCTCCAAAAGCCTAGATCATCCTGCAGGAAGGTGAGGGTGCCACTTCCTCACCATTCCAATCTCCATACATCTTGCCTTGCTTAGAATCTGCATATTAGTCTCCTTGTCCATGACCAAAGGAGGTTCATACCATTTAAAATTCTTTGCATATGCAACTGGAGATAAGCTCAAACAAAAAGAATGTTTACACTTCTTTTCAAAGGTCTTAAAACAATCATAGACAAAATTGAGCTTTTTACCTTTCAACCTTCCCTTGATGATCTGCAACCAAACTTTTTTTTCAACCTCAAACAGATGATGATTTTCATGCCCGGCTTTGCAAATTGCCTGACTTGTCTCCAGTTGTTCTTGCACTATCTACTGCACGGTTTCCTTTGCATCATGATTTCCACCTCTCACATCTTTTGTGCCGAAAGAAAAGTCCACATGTGAATCACCTGAATCAGATCCCAAGTCTTGAATCATCGTTGCAGTAGCTGCTTGATTATCTTTATCTTTGTTTTTATTTCTTCCCATCCACTTAGGCTTTAATTTTGGATGAAGTTTCCAACACCTAGAAACATCATGCTCTTTCTGACAATGTGAGCATGTGGGTTTCTCACCCTCTTTCTTGATGGTAGCTGTTTTCTTACCCTTTTCTTTGCTTTTATCTTCGTTGTCAAATTTAGATGACTTCTTCATAAAATAAGCATTATCATGCTTACCCCTAGCTTCTAAATGTGTAGCTTGAACACATACATCATCCAAGTTACTGGGGTTAAACATCAACAAAGTATGTTGCAAATAAGAATGCATGCCACCAATGTACTTAAGAAGAGTTTATTGTGAATCCAATGCAACATTCAATGCAATAGCCCTCTTTCTAAATTCATGAGTATATTCTTGAATACTTTGTCCTTTAGCTTGTCTAAAAGTTTTCCAACTCAATATTAATTGCTGCATATGACCTAAAGGATAAAATTGCTTCCTTAATACTTCAATGAATTCATTCCAAACAGAAATAATTTTACCATTTTTTTGAAGATCTTGCTGAATCTTGCTCTCCCACCAAGTAAGAGCCATACCACTCATTCTCAAAGTGGCCAATTGAATCCTGGAAGGGTCATAATTAATGCCCTACACCCTGCAATATACTTCAAGCTGCTTAATCCAATTGTCTAACTTTTCAGCATCTAAATCTCCATTATAAATTGGCAATTCAAATTTCACATCCAATTTGAAATAAGGCATATTAGCATTATTCAAATGAGAAGTATGAGAAGAAGAGAAAGTCTGATTAGTGTCAGAAGGATCACCATCACCTCCTAGTCCTTTACCCTTTTCTTCCTTCTTCACTTCTGCATCTCTGGATGAAGATCCTTCTTCTTTCTTCTTCCTTTCTGCTCGCTCGTCGAGTAGAATTTCCATCATGGCTTTCATGCTCATAAAAGCCTCCAGAAACTCAGTTTCAGAAATAACAGGTTTTTCCCGTTCAGTATGTCCTTCTTCTTCCCCTCGTGGAGAAGACATGGTTCTTGAGAATGTTCTCCTGGAGCCAATCTCAGGATCTCCTTCAACTAATTCTCCTTCACCAACCTTGAACCTGGACCTGGTAAGCATTCACAAACTTGCACAAATAGTCAACCAGCTCTGATACCATAATATGATCCGTAGGACCTCAACTTGTGTGCATTAAAAGTTTGTTGTAAAAGAATGCGTGCAACAGGTTTAAATTAATGGGGAAGCATTAATAGAAATTAAATGCTCAGAATGGAAAACAACACTGATAAACAGATGCACAAAAGAAAACACAGAAACAGAGAGTCATAAACAGAAGTTGATAACGGAGTTCACCCCCTTCACTGGGCTACGTCTCCGGGTCCCTCTCCAATGGGTACCGATCCAATTAATGGATTTAAATGGTACAAATGGTTCTGGCATTAACCTCAGCATTTGTAGAAATAGAAGGCTGGATAGGAAGTCCTCAAGACCTCCTCTCTGGAACTTAGAAATTGGACTTCAAAAGATAAAGAAGCCAAACTATAACAGAGAAATGGTCGACTTCTAAATACAAACAACAATCTGGATAAATGGCAACAAAAAACTCTCCTGCTATCCTCTGTCTCTGTCAAAATTAACTACAGAAAACTGTAAAACAGAAGGCTGAACATAAAGTCTTCAAGACTCCTCTCTGGAAATTACAATCGGGTCTTCAAAAGGCAAAGAATCCCACATGTAAAAGAGAATGGTCGACTTTACACTAACAGCATCTGGAATAATTTTACAGCAAACTTCCCTTATCCGTACTGGCTGAAAAAATGGAATATAAAGCTGCCCCTATATCGTGGCCAGAATCGAGCTGTTGAAGCGTTCAGTGGGAGGAATCGTCATCGGTTCGACTCGCCAAAATGTTACCAAAGAGTCTGTTCCCCATCCTCCTGCCAAATGCCAACTCGTTCATCATAACCGACCGTTCCATATTCCTGTAATGTTACAAATAGGCTGTTCATACTATCCAAACGTGGCAACAAAACTATGCCAAATATGATACCTGCTAGAGCATTACTCATATGCCAAGACGGAACCAAATGTTATAACAAAGATAGCAACGGATCAAATGTTACATATACCATTTTTGGTATTACAAATACCGCCATAATGGATACCCGCCAGAACGTTACATATGACAGAGCTATTCCATCCACAAATGTCGCAACAAAACTGTGCACCAAACTGCAAACCATTCAGAAATGTCACCACGCCATCCAATATGGCGATGCCACTTAATTGCACGCCTCACTTCGCAATGTTACGGGATGTTGTTGAGCTACGTGACATGGTTATGCCCCACCGCCAGACTAGCTGCGCGGCCTTTTCACAAACGTTAAGTGAATGTACCATTCAACCGTGCAATAACTATGCCACGTATAACATATGTTACATATGATGTAACTGCCAGCTGTTGTCCATAAACTGGGCACTTAACATATGTTACATGCGGACTTTGGTTATAATATCATATCATATGATATACATATATACGTGGAACGTTGCACCAATATTTTCCTCCGATGAACTCTGTCTCAATTGACGGTCATCTGGTTTTCCATCAGGACGTATTGTCTCTAAGTCTTCCGCCGTTGCGGCTCCTTATCTCCCTATCACTCTGACGTTGCGGAAAGGAGATGTTCTTTCGAGCTCCGACGTTGCGGAAAGGAGATGTTCTTTCGAGCTCCGACGTTGCGGAAGGAGATGTTCTTTCGAGCTCCGACTTCCAATCCATTCTGAACGTCATTTAAGTTTCCGCCATTGCAGAAAGAGATCTTCTTCCGACCTCCGATGCTTGTGTGCTTCGACGTTGTGGAAGGAGATCTTCTTTTGACCTCCGATGTTGCGAAAAGAGATCTTCTTCCGACCTCCGACATTGCGGAAAGAGATCTTCTTCCGACCTCTGATGCTTGTGTGTTTCCACTGTTTTTATTTTAACCATTGTACCATATTCCTTTATCTTGGATCAGTGTAACTTTGAAAAGGAATAATCCACCGGATCAGTAACCATGGTTAAGTTAAATTGAAAAGATATCTAAAATAAAATCAATAAAAAAATCATGTTTGATATGACTAAAAGTAAAGTACTTTTGAGTACATAAAATACTTTTGAATATAATATGATGAATGTACTTGTAAAGTAATGTACTCATAAATTAAAATATATTAATTTTGAATTTTAAAATATAAGTTACTTCTTCAATATTCAAAATATGTTTATAAAACCATGTATTTATAAAGTTAAATTTATATGAATAAATTGTATAAATCTACCTTATATTTAAGATTATATATATATATATCTATATTTATTTATTTATTATATAAATCTAACTTATATTTATTAAAAATAAAAATTTATTATAAAATATAAATATAAAACTATATTAAAAAAACATTTTTTTAAATTTATTTTTCATTTTTTTAAGACATTTTCAAAAGACATATAAACTCCTTATTAATATTTTCTTATGATATATATTATGTATATTACATATCATTTTAATGCAATAATTAATAATGTATCACTAAATAAATTTCAAAAAAAATGTTAAGATTAGGATGAAGGAATAGTATATAAAATCCTATCACAAAAAATGTTGTTAATGTTAAACAAATTAGATTATATGTAACAAAAATATTATAATATAATATCTTACTATGATATAATATCTTATTATGATATAATAGTTTATTCAAATTATTATATTAAGGTTTTACGTATGTATTTAGTTTTATAACTTGAATATGTGTGTCTTGCTTATGTTGATATAGATGAAAATGTTTCAAAGATTGAAAAATGATAGTAAAATATGAACCTTGAATACTATATAATTTTTTTTTTAAATGCAATATTAATATTAATATTCAAGCATATCAATATACATATAGTAATTGATTATAATAAAATATTTTATTTTAATAAAATAAATCAATATAATTTTTATATTTAAATAATAATTATAATAGATTATTACATAGTAAGTATTTAAAAAACAAAACAAAAATTAATCATCAAATTATTTTTATTTTTATTATAAAAAATTAAGTGATTTTGATTTAAAAAAAAGATTTGACATATATATTTAATAAATTGAAAAAGTAATTACATAATTTTAGTTTGGAAGAGTATTTATTTTTTTGGTAATTGTAATTTGTTTTATATTAAAATATAGGAAAAGTAATTACATAATATTGGTTTTAAATAAAACATTTATCATATTGGTATTTGTAATTTATTTTATATTAAAATATAGACTATTTTTCTTTCTAAGTACTTTAGTACATTTATATTATGTTCAAAAATAATTTATAAGTACTATTTTTCATAATGAGTAGTTTACTTACAACATTCATATAGTTAACTATGGGTTTCCATTCACCATTTACAATTTCACAAATAAACATCTTTAACTCAACCAATACCACCTCAACCATTATAGATGATGTCATTCTCTAGATTGTGATTGGTTGTTTAAAAGTGGATTTTGATAGTACATTTTTTGTTTTGAGGCCCTTTTTAACCTCAAAATTCCCCTAATGTTGGGAAAGCATGACTTCATGTCATTACCTGGTACATATGACCAACCTTGTAATTGCACTATTTGCTCCATCAAGTATCCTACTATATGTGATGTCCCTGTCATTAATTTGTATAGTTTGGTAGTACCTTTGGTAGCCATATTTGGTTTCAATTGTAATATAGTTGTAATATTTCATGTAGCACGGACTTTGGATTAGCTCTGGTTTCCATGAACTACGTGCTCAGCCACAGCCTTCTTCTGGTCATTCACTATTTGTCTAATGGTATTAGTGTTTCATCCAAGCTTCAAATATCCAAATCATATGATATCATTAGATACTAAATTTGCAAGAAAATGGCATAGAGGAGCAGAAGATATCGTTCATTGGGAAAAACAAAGGAAGTGTAGAAGATAGCAATCAATATTGGCAACTTGCACGAACACGATCGAAACCATGGAAACAAAATCTCCTTGGATCTTGTTGGAAGATTGTTTTGGACTCTTTACATTATAAAGTCATCCATTGTGTTACAAACCCTGTTTCTAGCTTAACTATATTCTTGTTTTTGGATCATTTTTGGGTAAGAGTTTTTGGGTAGAGGCAACAACTTTCCCTCAACCACCAGCACTAGTTCACAAGTTTTACAATTGATTTACATGCTCTGAACAGAGTTGCCATGGAAAGTTATGTACAAATTTTATTCAAATGAGAAAAAGACTTCATATAGAAGCAATACTACTTGAATTTTCAAGAATGGTCCAATTGAACTTTACCTACATATTGTCTTTGTAATCCTTGCCTGTAATATTTTGCGTTCAATTAGATCCAGTAATCTTGACCATGTAGTAAGTTATTGCTACAACTACAGCTGAAGTGAAGTTCGGATTTGCTTGTAAATAACCCACATAATCTTGTATGATTGAAGCTACCAAATTGATTATGATGCAATACCTACCCTATATCATTAGATAATGGAGTAAAGTGTTCGAAGTTGCCATCTGCTAAATGTACAGGCTGCCATCTGTGGAGTGTTGAGAAGGATGGCCATGAAGCAGTGGAAATGAAGGTGGTGATGAGAAGGGTCCTTCATTTAATTCATTTTTCAGGTATTAAATTAATTAAGTTGTAGTGAAGCTTTCCAATGTTAAAAGCTTAGGTTATTCAGTAGAGATTGATGCAAAAATTTAGACGAAGATTGACTATGGACAAATCCAGCAGAGGTTATTATGTTACATTTTGAAACGCACAAATCCAGCAAATGTTGATACAAAATTGTTCGACTGAGATTGATCCAAAAATGTTAGATTCCCATCAAAGGAGTTAAACATTGTCAGACATGCATCAAAGAATACCTGTATGGGTGAAGCTTTCCAATGTGAAAAGCTTAGGCTATTTAGTAGAGATTGATGCAAAAATTTCAGACGGATATTAGTTCTGGACAAATCCAGCAGAGGTTATTATGTTATACTTTCAAGCACACAAATCCAACAAATGTTGATGGAAAACTGTTAGACTCAGATTGATTCAAAAATGTCAAATGCCCATCGAAGGAGTTAAAACATTGTTAGACATGCATCGAAGAATGAAACGATGGACCAGGTATGGGGAGTCATTCCCAATACCAACATCGTCGCCACAACAATAACATATCACACTCTATTCCAATTAGATTGCAGAAAAATTCCATTTTTGTATTAATTAATAGAAAAACGAGTTGTCTAAAGAGGGGACTTTTTGACCTCTGTTTCCAGCTGGTTTTTACCATTTTTTTGCCATGAATTTTCATGAAATTTTCAAAGGGTTCAAAAACACTGTTAGATCTTACAGATTGTGAGTGTTTTGGGGTTTTCATGTCACCTGATTTCATTTATGAGCTTAAAATTGCCCAACAAACAACATAAATTGCAGATTTTGTAGAATAAATTCACCGTATTTTGACAGAAAATCAGCCTGAAAGTCAAAAAGTCCCCTAGCTAGACAACTCCATAAAAAAATGGTTTGAAACATTGAATAAAAAGCTATATTGCATTATAAACAACCCCGATTAATGCTTAGTCAGCAAAAAACTAATGCTTAGTCAACATAAGAACGAAAAAATAGTACCCTAACCTTCAACAAAGACTAATAACATTCATTACAACAAACTCATTCCAACTTTCCAAAGATGCTTCACCATAAAAAGTTGGAGACTAATTATACACAAACATATATTATTTTATGAAATATGACAACACTTTTTTTAAGTCCATAAAGAGTTTAGGGAGACTAATTATATACAAACATATATTATAATTTTATGGAATGTGACAACTCTTTTTTAAGTCCATACAAAGTTTATACACAAACATAGATGTACCTTTATGAAATCATGATTATTAAAAAGTTAGATGCTAATTATTTAGAAGTTGATTTTGCATGTGTATAATTATTTTGAAGTTAGATACTAATTATTTTGAAGTTGATTTTAAAAGAGTTTATTGAGACTAATTATACACAAACATATATTATAATTTTATGGAATATGACAACTCTTTTTTAAGTCCATACAAAGTTTATACACAAACATAGATTTACCTTTATGAAATCATGATTATAATAAAGTTAGATACTAATTATTTAGAAGTTGATTTTGCATATGTGTAATTTTTAAGATGTTTTTTTTTTCAATATAATTTTTAAATAATTTTATTACTTCATTTCAATCCAATACAATCCAATACACAACGAGAAGACATTGCAATTCATTGCCACCTATAGCAAATAAAGATACACAAATCATAAATCTTAAATTATATAAAATTCAAACCATTCTACTTATGAATGATGTAAACTAGAAACTCTTCTTAAAATTTATAAATTTATATCGTATTGTGCTTAATTTTTAATTTAAAAATCAAAAGAATATTCTATGTTTTTTATTTTATTATGATATTTGATAAATTTAGTATATTTTTTAATAAAATTTAAATTTAAATATTTTTAAATATATTAATAAATTTAACATTTTTAAATATTTTTATGATATTTTAATTATATAATTTTCACAATTAATATATATAACTCTATTAGACTTGCTTGAGCTGATTAACATGATCAATCCAAGTATAATAAGTGTATAGTAAGAATTTACTTCATAGTAGTTTTATGTTATTCTATTTAAATATATCTTAATTAAAATTTAAATAAGTTTCACTTAAAAAATAGTTTAAAAAACTTATAACAATTTGTTTTTTTATATTAGTTTTTTTTATTGAATACTATTTGTTTTATTTGTTTTGTTTTGTTTGGAACAATATAATATCAATAATAAATATAAAATTATATATTTTAACTTCTAAATAATATTCTATTTTCATTATAAATTAAATTAAGTTGTTGTCTATCTATATTCACCTAATATTACAGCGACTGACTCGGTCCTTATCGACGGCATTCATTGTTAATTCTTAACTCACCCTCACAACTCTTTGACTAGTGGCTGGCAGGGGAACCTGTCCGTCTTGGACGATGAGTCTTCCTTATCATACCTTTGAATCTCCGGTAGCACGTGCGTCCCGTCTAACCACGGACTCCGCCTCCCTCGTTCATATAAACACAGTAAGGGCAATGCAGATTACTCAATCTCCAAGCCTTTTCTGCACCGAGCTTCTCTGCCTGTACGCTCCAGTTGCCACTGTAGTTCAGGCATTCAATTTTGTGCTGCGCTGCGTGGGCGCCGAGTGCGGAGTAGCCAGAGCAAGAACAACATTATGGCTGCGGGAATGATGAAGGATTTGGAGGCATTCAGGAAGGCACAGAGGGCAGATGGCCCTGCCACAATCCTCGCTATTGGCACGGCCACTCCTCCCAATGCAGTCGATCAAAGCACTTATCCCGATTATTACTTCAAAATCACCAACAGCGAGCATATGACAGAGCTCAAGGAAAAATTCAGGAGAATGTGTAAGTTCCATAGGTGATTTCATGCTTATAATTATATGTAATAACATTGATGAGAACTGTGCTTATATGCTTATAATTGTTTGAATATCTCACATGTATTGCAGGCGACAAGTCGGCCATAAACAAGAGATATATGTACTTGACGGAGGAGATTCTCAAGGAGAATCCCAAAGTTTGTGAGTACATGGCGCCATCGCTTGACGCACGGCAGGACATGGTTGTGGTGGAGGTGCCCAGGCTTGGAAAAGAAGCGGCCGCCAAGGCCATCAAGGAGTGGGGACAACCCAAGTCAAAGATCACGCATGTCATTTTCTGCACTACCAGTGGAGTCGACATGCCCGGAGCCGACTATCAGCTCACAAAGCTTCTTGGCCTTCGCCCCAGCGTTAAGAGAGTCATGATGTACCAACAGGGCTGCTTCGCCGGAGGCACCGTTCTCCGCGTGGCTAAAGATCTCGCAGAAAACAATCGGGGAGCTCGAGTTCTGGTGGTCTGCAGTGAAATTACGGCTGTCACGTTCCGTGGCCCCTCCGACACTCACCTGGACAGTATGGTCGGCCAAGCTCTCTTCGGCGACGGTGCGTCTGCCCTGATAGTGGGAGCCGATCCCATCCCCCAAGTAGAGAAGCCCTGTTTCGAGCTGTTGTGGACCGCACAGACAATTCTTCCCGACAGCGACGGAGCCATCGATGGGCACCTGAGAGAGGTAGGCCTCACCTTCCACCTTCTGAAAGACGTTCCAGGGCTGATCTCCAAGAACATAGAAAAGAGTCTGAAGGAGGCTTTCCAACAGTTCGGAATCTCGGACTGGAACGAACTATTCTGGATCGCTCATCCAGGAGGACCTGCCATTCTGGATCAGGTGGAGGCCAAGTTGAATCTGGATCCCAAGAAACTGGGAGCGACAAGGAAAGTACTGAGCGAATACGGAAATATGTCGAGCGCATGCGTGCACTTCATCTTGGACGAGATGAGGAAGTCATCTCAAGAAAAAGGATGTTCAACGACTGGAGAGGGATTGGATGTGGGAGTTCTGTTTGGCTTCGGGCCGGGCCTCACTGTTGAAACAGTCGTCCTCAAGAGCGTTCCCCTGCAGTGACCGCCTCGCAAAAAAATCATGGTACTTGGTAAATTAATACGTGTTCAATTGCAAGCTTCGCAAGAATCGGACCCGCGAAACCCAAATAGTCGATTTCGCAAGTGAATCTAAGGATACCATTCATGCTTGCTTATAAGTAGGGTATTATGCAATGCTTTTTGCAATTCTTTAAAACAGTAAATTCAGTGTTTGATTTTCCAAAGCCTTTCTCATAATAACACCGCTCTTCCAATTCTCTTGGTGACAGAGCCTTTGAATTTTTCCAATTGATATTCACGGTCATACAAACTTTCATTTTTATAATATTGAGAGGGTCATACTAATTTTATGTTTTCCGTTTCCTCCTGGTCCTCTACGTTTTACATAAGCTGATGTTTCCTGGGAAAGCAAAACTAACAATAAGCGAATAAATTGTATTGAGGTTATAATGCTCATCCTTTCGAGGCACATATTTCGTCATTTAGATCCATTAAAAGCTCAGCACTTATATATATATAAATAATAATTACATTTATTTCGATATAAGATTCCTCATAACTTAAAAATTTAAAATTAAATTAAAAAATTAATTATTAATTTTATATATTTATATTAAAAGTTCACGAAAAATATAATCTTATCAATTGCAAAATAAAAGGTCAAAAAAATACTTTCTTAAAAAGTTTCTCAACATCTCGTATGGTATGCACTCAAGATTTAATTTCATTAAAGCGAACCATTTTTTCTATATAATTGTCTAATAACTTTATGGTCTTAAAAAAACTTATAATGGGACATTTTTATATAATAAACAAGGGCCACAGAGTGGCTTCATGTCCCTACAATTGTAAATTCCAGTTTTTTAAAAGAAAAAGGTAGGTGATAATAAACCAGCATTGAGGATATTTCAAATTTAGTTCGGGACAAGGAGATTTGAATCCTTTAGTTATATGAAATTTAGTTGAGTTTCTAGAGTTTTTTCCTTTAAAACTACATCACTTGAGCTAGGGCTTCAACCCCAAAGGTATAAGCAACACTTTAGTGATTTCATTAGATCACATTATGCTTGGGATTTCATAAAATTAGTGAGTGTTTATATGTTAACAAACATTAAGTTTTTTTGAAGCTCGGCATTTTCTTACCTAAAGGCTAGGTATTTTTTCCTCTTCACAAAATCCATTTTTCTTTTCAAGCATTAATGTGAAAATTTTCTCATCCAACAAACTTTTGTTTAACAAATCCAAACACTAAATATAATCCCATCATTCAACTCAGGATAATTATTAATTGTTTTTCAATCTTTAATTGGGATCGACCAAAGGGTGATCAGAGGCTGGTTAGGCCCTTCTTCGTTTTAAAAGAAAGACATGATGACACCATCATATATAGTGAGTGTCCTAAAGATTAGTGACAAACCCTTCACTCACATCAATCCCTCTAAAGCTTAAAAGAACATCAAATTAATTAGTATCTTTATCTCCTTTTCTTTGTTGTTGTACCATTGTAATTGCAAGTGAGAAGCAAGGTCACATAACTATTGTCATTGACCTTCAATAAAATCAAGGTCATAAAGGTCATAGAAACATTGTTAATTCAAGGTCATAAAGGTCATAGAAACATTGTCATCTTGTTATTCTAGTTAAAAAAATGTAACTGGACATTAAACTAAAAACTACAATAACAATGCATCGAATGCATTGGCCATAATCTAGTATATTAAAAGAATTAAGAAAAATGTTTAATGAATGTGCTCTTTGATCTTATGTATGTAGATAATTCATACATTTATTATGTCTCCAATTATATATGATATTCCTTATTATATACTATGATGATTCATACAATAATTCTATCTCACACTATATATGAGATTCCTTATCATATACTATGGAACCATTAAACATACATATGTTAGTTTTTCTTAAGATCTTATTAGATTATATAGGATATTTATTTGAAAGAATAACAAGTACAACAAGATGCATAAAACATAAAATATACACAAGACACAAATAGTTTCATCGGAGAAACCATAAAAGAGAAAATCCTGCAAACTTATTCAGAATAGTAAGATGATCAAAAGCAATAATAAGAAGTAGTCAACATCTACCTATCTCTCCTCCTCTAACTGTCTCTTTGTCTCATGTGCACTTGAGGGTGTCTGAGGTGTGTATAAATGAGGAAGAGTGCCTCCATATTTATACCCTTTCAAGTCACTAACTAAATATAACATTCGAACCTACATGTCATCTCACATGGGGCCCACTTCTCCTAGAGAGACTACAAGTACATATTACATGATGTTATACTAGGGACTATTTCCCTGACTTACAACAAAGGTTGTACCTCAAGGTCTAAACACAATTTAGACATCCCATAAAGGGGTAACACACGTCCCCAATGGGGGTAAAACAACATACAATGATAATATACATCGGAATGTCTTCCGAAGTTACATGTACATCAACACTCCCTCTTAAAAGGGAAGGTATTCTCTCTCTACACAATCATCAACAAATCCGGTCAGGTCTTCATTGCATCATCATCATCATGGAGTCATAGAGTATTTATCATAGTTGGTGCCATCATCTTCTTATAATTTGATCATACTATTTGTCATCAGAAGTTTCTACAGTGCCATCCCTTTTTCGGATGGATGTAGGACTAGTGCTCTACCAGGTCTTCATCTCATCTCGAGCAATATTTCTCGGAGAATCTATCCAAGATCTTCTTCATGTTTCCATGAAAATATCTTGTGTCTTCTACCTTCATCTCGTTATATTTATATCATCTCTTTTGTCCTTCACAAGATAAAACAAAAAACAACCAAAGCATCTAGGGTCGACCTGCGTTCTATTAAAAGAGCCACCTAGGTGCACCTTTTGTGCTTCATGACCTTATCATATCAACATGGGAACTTCATATATATCATATATATGGTAGGAGTAATTACGACCCAACAACCTGCTACACCAGGACCTTTTTACGTTCTTTTGGTCAACCTCAAGGAATTGCATCTGAATAACCTGCGTCCAAGATATTTCCATTCAGATAACCTTCGGGACATATTACGTCCGAGTAACTTGCATACCAAGCTAGGGATCAGTATTTACACTTAGACAACCGACGGGACATGTTACATCCGAGTAACCTGCGTACCATGCCAAGGCTCAGTATTTACATTCGGATAACCCGTCTCATTTCCCATGTGAGATAATATTCTTTGTATCAGGACTGATTACATCTAAGGATAACCTGTGAGCTTCGCTAGGATGTTACATCTAAGGATAACCTACAGGAGTGATTATGTCTGAGCAACCTACGAACTTCACCAAGATGTTATGGTCAGACAACCTATCTTTCTAGCTATGCTAGAACACGTCACTCCCTCTTTCGAGGGGTATCAATCTAGATCACACCAAATCTTTCTTTGAAGTACTCAAACTTCACTCTTGTAAGAGGATTGGTCAACACATTGACTATATGCTCCTCTGTTGCCATGTACTGGAGCTTCACTGCTCCTCTCTACACCATATCCTTAGTATAGTGGAACTTGATCTCGACGTGCTTCGACTTGTCATGGAACACTGGGTTTTCTGCCAGCTTCATGCAACTCTAATTGTCACAAAAGATGCAAGTCACATCCAACTGGAGATCAAATAAGTCAGACGACAGCTTTCATAGACACACTGCCTCACAACTAACTGAGCAAGTGGAAACATACTCTACCTCGATTGTACTCAATGCCACACATGATTGCTTCTTGCTGAACCAGGAGATCATGCCAGATCCAAAACTAAAGCAACAATATGAGTAACTCTTCCTGTCAGTGACGTTACCTTCCCAGTCCAAATCAACATAACTATGTAGGTTCATCTTCTGATTCGCATCATATTTGAGCCCATAATCCACTATACCTTTTAGGTACATCAAAACATGCTTTACCACTATCAAGTGAACATGTCTTAGATCCGTCAGGAACTAGCTCAAGGTGTTCATCGCAAAGCATATATATGGTCTCGTATTCGTCAGATACATCAATGATCCAATCATCTGACGATATATTATGGCATCAACCTTCTCGAATGAATCATCACTCAGAAGATTCAAATTAGATTCCATAGGTGTGGCCATAGCCTTGCAGTCTAACATTCTGAATCTCTTCATAATATCCACTGCATACTTCCATTTCCCAATGAAGATTCCATTTTCAATATACCACACCTCCATGCCTAAGAAGTAGTGCATCATACCTAGGCATTTCATCTTGAACTCTGTAGAAAGTCTCCTTCTTGCATTTGTAATGAGTTCCTCATCGCTTGTTAGAAACAAGTCATCGACATATAGTGGGAGTATCACTGGTCTTTTATCTTCCACCTTGAAGTAGAGTTTGGAATCTTCTTTACTCTAGGTAAATCCCAAGCTCATTGGGAAGTTGTCCATCCTATCGTACTATGTCCTTGGTGCTTGTTTCAAACCATACAAGGCCTTCTTTAATTTGCACACATCGGTCTTCTTATCATGTATCTCGAATACTAGTGGTTGTTCCATGTACGCTTCCTCTTCGACTACACCGTTCAAGAAGGTTTTCTTGACATCCATCTAGTGTACTTTCCATTTCATAACTGTTTCCAAAGCAAGTATGGTCCATATGGAAGTGTACCTCTCCATGGGTGCAAATGTCTCTTCATTGTATATGCCTTCTTTCTGTGAGAAGCCTTGTGCTACAAATATTTCCTTGTGTTTCTCAATGCTTCCATCTGCAGCATGCTTGATCTTGTATATCCACTTTGAAGTCATGACAGAATTCTTCTCTGGCCTCAAAACAACCTCCCAGATATCATTCTTCATGATCGACTAATATTCCTTGATCATCGCATCCTTCCATTCTTTCTTTTATGTAACCTCTTCATAGTTGGAAGGTTCTTTATCAGTGATGTCACACAATAGGGCCACATAGCTATTCTATGGATTTTCCCTCTTTCTCTCTCTATGTATTCCTTCTAGAGCACCATACCTTTCAGCTTCTTGTAAGAGCTCCCGTTCCCATGATGGTTTCCTCTTGTGGGAGTCCTTCTCAAGGAATGTCTTTACCGACTCTTGTGGTTCTGTCATGTCATGATCTTCAGGGTCTTCTGGAATTGCTTCTCCAATTACATGTCTCAGACTCTCGTCTCTTTAGGTTCCTCGACTTCTGGGATAGGAGTCCTCCTGGATCTGAAGTAGGTTAAGTATTCATCAAAGGTTAAATCTCTACTGATGTCGATATTCTTGAATCCTGGGAAGTATATTCGGTAGGCCTTTGATGTATCATTGTATCCTATGAATACACCCTTCCTCCAAAAAGGATCGAGGGTGGGTGTCCTTTTCTTCAAATCTATTATATGGTTATGCTTGAACCCACCTCAAAATAATATATTCAACCTTCAAGCACCCTGATCTAGTCATCTAATGTCCTAATATTCTCTTTTGGGTCCACTTTGTCCACTTATGCAAAAACCCTAGGTGGGTCTCTTTAGGGTTTCATTTCATTTGGCTATATCTCCCCATATCTACTTCCTTAACTCATTTGTGGTACAATTTCATCCAAGTTGGATTATTTCCTATCTTTACTAGGCCTCACCAACTTGTCCCTAATCTCCATACCACTCTAATTTGATAGATATAGTACTATACACTCATTATATCTCCTTCCTTATACATTGTCAAACCCTAGGAGTGTCTTGAGTAGGTTCTCTAGCCTCTTAGGCTAGTAGGGTATCCCCCTTGGTCATTCTCCAAATTGATCTAATGTGACAAGATCCTGTATGGTGTGACAACTACCCTTTATCTATAGTGGATGAGGCCCTTGCAGTATCACTGGTTAGCTACCTCACCTCTACCATCCCGGATAGGATACCTTTAGTGGATATCTACAATTTGTGTGATAACAGTACCTATCTCAAGCCCTTCCTTCCTCTTGTAGTGAGCAACTCGCTGTAAATTTTATCGCTCTGGTAAAAGTATCCCTTTCTCATCCTAATAAGGTTAAGAAATATTTCCATGATATTTGGTAGTATAAGATGGTTCAGATAACTCAAATGGGTATTATTTTATAGTACTAAGTCTTATAGAAATGCGGCTTAGCCATATTAAAAATCCAATATAGACTAGGAATGAGTCCACATTTATGAAATGGGGGTTCTATTCTAATTAAGCTAGTCCTTCATCACAATTTCAAATTTTAGTGAGGAGGTGATGTATAACTTTCCCTTTCTCAAACTTTTATGGTTATACAATAATGGGGAGCATGAATGCAGAGAACAAGTATGGGCCCTAGCTCAAACCCTTGGCCTTTGATATAGAAACTCACACTTTCTCTCGATATAGTAATCTTTTGGGTGGAAGGGTTAAGGAGAGTTATGCCTTTCCTAGACTTATTCCAATCAAATGAATAGCGTTATCACTCCCTTAGACCTTTGGGAGGAGGAGTGACAAAATTGGCCCTTTCTCATCTTATTCTAATTATCTTGGTGCTTCATAACACTTCAAATTTTATTAAGTAGGAGAAGTATCATTGGCCCTTTCTCAAACTTTCATTGTTAGCCAATGATGAGGAACGAGGATTTAGAGAAGAAGCATGGGCCTTGTCTCAAACCATTTTTCTTTAAGTAAGCAACTCATAATTTCTCTTTCTCTAGTATTCTCTAGGAGGAAGGGTTGAGTAGCACTACCCCTTTCCCACACTTGTTCGATTCAAATATTAGTGTGGGAACACCCTTATACTTTTGGGAGGAGCAGTGGGAACATTGTCCCTTTCTCATCTTTTTTAATTAGGTTGGTGCTTCATCATGATTTTGAAATTTTAGTAAGGAGTAGAAGGAGTATTGGCCCTTTCTCACACTTTAATGCTTATCTAGTGATGAGGTGTGAGGATGTGGAGAAGAAACATGGTCCCTAGACCAAATTTTTTGTCTTTGAGTGAGCAACTCACACTTTCTCTTGGTCCAATAATCTTTTGGAGGATGTGTCAAAGGGAAGTAACCTTTTCCCACACATGTTCCTTTCAAACGAGTAGCATGGGAACTCCCTTATATATCTTGTAGGACTGGGAACATTGGCCCTTTCTCATATTATTCTAATTATGATGGTCCTTCATCACACACCATAAATTTGAATAAGGAGGAGAAGAAGCACTGGACCTTTCTCACACTTTCATGGTTACTCAATGTTGAGGAGTGAGGAGGTGGAGAAGGAGCATGGGAATTGGATGATGATTTTGAAATTTTAGTAAGAAGTAGAAGTAGTATTGGCCCTTTCTCACACTTTAATGCTTATCTAGTGATGAGGTGTAAGGACATGGAGAAGAAACATGGTCCCTAGACCAAAACTTTTGTCTTTGAGTGAGAAACTCACACTTTCTCTTGGTCCAATAATCTTTTGGAGGATGTGTCAAAGGGCACTAGCCCTTTCCCACACATGTTACTTTCAAACGGGTAGCATGGGAACTCCCTTATATCTTTTGTAGGACTGGGAACATTGGCCCTTTCTCATATTATTCTAATTATGTTGGTCGTTCATCACACATCATAAATTTGAATAAGGAGGAGAAGGAGCACTGGACCTTTCTCACACGTTCATGGTTACTCAATGTCGAGGAGTGAGGAGGTGGAGAAGGAGCATGGGAGTTGGATGATGATTTTGAAATTTTAGTAAGGAGTAGAAGGAGTATTGGCCCTTTCTCACACTTTAATGCTTATCTAGTGATGAGGTGTGAGGACGTGGATAAGAAACATGGTCTCTAGACCAAAATTTTTGTCTTTGAGTGAGCAACTCACACTTTCTCTTTGTCCAATAATATTTTGGAGGTTGTGTCAAAGGGCACTAGCCCTTTCCCACACATGTTCCTTTCAAACGAGTAGCATGGGAACTCCCTTATATCTTTTGTAGGATTGGGAACATTGGCCCTTTCTCATATTATTCTAATTATGATGGTCCATCATCACACATCATAAATTTGAATAAGGAGGAGAAGGAGCACTGGACCTTTCTCACACTTTCATGGTTACTCAATGTCGAGGAGTGAGGAGGTGGAGAAGGAGCATTGGAATTGGATTAAACCGTTATTTTTTGGGTCATCATATTACACCTCCTCTCTTCCTAGTAATTGTTTGGAGGATGGGTCAAGGGGAACTATTTCTTTCACAAAATTATTCCATTCATATGAGTAGCATAGGCTCACTCTTAGGAACTTGGGAGGAAAAATTTGCAACATTAACCCTTTCTCTTTGGGTGTGCAACTGTTACAACGTATTCGAATGTAATCAACTAGCCCGCATTTGGGTTAAGATGGAAGATGTTCCATCTTCAAAATTTGAATGTATAAATATATAATAATTGAATGGATGATTACAATGAATGTTGGGCCTATCTTTTATAGGCCTCGTACTAACTACATATGAATGGTCACATCCATTCAAATATCCTAATTTACTATTTAAATAAAATAATTAAATATTCATAACATTTCCTTCTCATTAAGGAAAGCTTTGTCCTCAAAGCCGAATTTTGATGATGTCGTCTTTTATCCTAGCTCTATGTAAAACTGATGATTTGAAACATGTGATTTTGATTATGACCATTGCTTCATTTTGATTATTTTTTCTTGGAATTTGCATTAAGTATGAACTTAGTGAAGTTTTGTTTACATTTTTGACACTTGTGTGATAGTTTATTTTAACTATTTTTTTGTTGTCATTCTTAGCATATTCTGTGTCCGTTCCCTTGAACAATTTTTTTTTGCTTATCATGCTCATAAGAACAACAGTCTTATTTTTTGTTTGATATATATTATAGTTCTTTTCATTGATGGTCTTTATATCCATCTTTGTGATGATATCTGTCCTTCGTGCATTTGTTATTGTGACATTATTGTCAATGCATTGATCATCTTTATTGTTAGCAACATCGGCTTGTCTCTTCTAACAATCTTGGTTAGGATCATCCTTCTCCTTGTCAATTATTTCGTTGTCAGTTCCTTGGTTACTAGGGTATGTTATATCTTTTTCTTGCATATTATCTTGATCGATGCCATTATTCTTCAGGGATGACATACTGGCCTACTGTATCTTCCTCTTTTTCATCATCTTGGGTGGTTTCTTCTATGTGATTTTCACCTACATCTTCATTTTCTTTAAATGTTTCGTTAATAGATTTCTTTATTTCATCTATTTCCTTAAGGTTTTCTCAAGGAGATTCATGAATTCTTCACTATAATATGCCATGGATGTTGTACAAAGGACTTTTTGGCTTTGGAGGTAAGAAAATTATTATTATATTTAATAATAGTAATATTATTTTTTATCTTTTTTTTTAATTAATAATTGTAAAACAATTATTAAATTATTATTATTACTATTATTTGTAATAATAACAAACAAGATTTTAGGATTTTAAATAATAATTAGTATTTTAATAATATATATATATATATATATATATATGAATATGAATATAATATTTATATTAAATGTTTTAACTTTGATAAAATATGACGAGCAAGTGGATAGATTGGTAGTGGTTGCGACTGCATGCGGAATTGGAGAGAGCAGGAAGAAGTGGATTCACAGCACTATGGTTGGAGAAGCGTAGATGGGGGAGGGGTGAAATGGAGATGTGAAGAAGCTACAACGCAAGGTAATGGAGGGAATATGGGATAAACTTGTGGGAGATGGATGAGGATAGGGTCGACGAGCGTGGAGTGGATAGTGGGACACGGTGCAGTAGAGTTGTGCAGCAGAGAACCATAGATGTGTGGATCTGGGAGGTGAGTTGGTTGAGGAATGAACTGGACGAAGAAGGAGGAAGGGGGAGGAAAGAGGCATGGGAGGAGGAGTGCGTGGGAGGAGTATGTCGAGGGAGCAGCGTGGGAGGGAAGAGAGGTGCATGTTTGGGACTGCAAAGATAAGGGATATGGGAGTGTGGAGAGGGTTGAATGCGGAGGTATGAGTGCTTTGGGAAGAAGAGCAACGTACAGGGAAGAGGAAGAGCAGGCGTACAAGGAAATGAGTAAGGGTGGATAGCGTGGATGCGATAGAGGGAATGAAATGTGTAGGTGTCGGTTGGGCTAGAGAGAGGGATGACGTATGTGAAGAGATGAAATGACGATTTAGAGTGGAAATTACAACGTGGGGTATGGAGGTGTCGAAAGAGAATAGTAGGGAAAGCACAGGTAATGGCATTGGAATGAGAATCGTGGAAAGAGAGATACAGACAATGTAAAGATTGGAATGAAGAAGATGAGTATGAGCAGAAGAGGAAGCGTGACTTAGAGGGTTTTGGAGGAGCCGAATCCAAGCTAAGGGGAGGAGAAACCTCTCTGATACCAATGGTACACCGTATCAGAGTGTAATCAGCTATCCCGTATCCGGGTTTAGGTGGAAGATATTCCATCCTCAGGATTTGAATGTATAAATATATAATAATTGAATGGATGATTACAATGAATGTTGGGCCTAGATTTTATAGGCCTCGTAGTGACTATTTATGAATGATTAAATCTATTCAAATATCCTAATTTACTATTTAAATAAAATAATTAAATATTCATAACAACAACTCACAATTTTATCTTCTCTAGTACTCTTTGGGATGAAGGGTCGGGGAGCACTATCCCTTTCCCAGACTTGTTCCATTTGAAGGATTAGCATTGGAAATCCTTTAGTTCTTACTTGTTGACATTTCATGCACTTAGAAATATACTTAGCAATGTCCCTTTTCATCCCAGTCGCTTCCTGGTTGTAGCAATTGTTTTCTGATATCCAAGGTGACCAAAATATGGCATTCTATGTATTTCATCCATAAAAATACTGCTCAACCTTTCCACATTTCGAATAGAATTTATTTTTTTATAAATAAGTATTCTGTCCTCTTCCAAATGATAATCATTGTACCTATTTTCAAAAATCTACTGTTGTAATTTACCTTAAATTACTTACACATAAACTTCATCTTCTACAAGAGAATTAACAATATATTATGTTAAATTTGATTGGCAAATGTTGATGACTACCACATGCATTTCTTGCACCTTTCTATTGAGTGCATCAACCACTTTATTTTCTTTTCCTTTTATGTGTTTCATTTAAAAATCAAATTCACATAAAAATTCTAGCCATCTAGCTTACCTGGCATTTAATGTTTCCTACTCATACAAATATTTCAGACCACAGTGGTCTATTCTTAACTCATATTTTTCCCATTAACTTTAGTTTCTCCACATTTTTAAAGCTTGCATTATGGCTGCAAGTTCTAGATCACCGGTGGCATAATTATTTTCACTATCCTTCAATTTTTTAGACTCACTGTAACACACCACATGATTGTCTTGCATAAGAACTCCTCCAAGGCCTTCTTTACATAACATCTATACACATTGCAAAGTATTTTTATGGGTCTACAATTTTCAGAATTGGAGCACTTGTGAGAAGCTTCTTCAACAGCTAAAATATCTCTTCACATTTTTTCTGTCCATTCAAATTTTATTCCCTTATTTTGCAAAGAAGTTATTGTGTGTGCAACCTTGGAGAATCATTCAATGAATCTCCTATAATAAATAACAATACCCATAAAATATCTCACATATGTTACATTCTTTGGACTTGGCCAATTCATGATGGCTTCAATATTTTCTCTATCCACTTATATTCCTTCTTCTAAAATTATGTGACCCAAATAATGAATTTTAGTTTTGTAAAAGTCGCATTTGCTTAACTTTGAATACAACTTGTGCTCCCTTAGAAATTTCAAATCCATCCTCAAGTGTTATTTATTCTCCTCTTCATTCTTAGAGTAAATAAGAGTGTCATATAGAAAAACAAGAACAAACTTGTCCAAATACCTACTGAAAACACTATTCATAAGACACATAAAAGTAGTTAGTGCATTTGTGATATCAAATGGAATAAATAAAAAGTCATAGTTTCCATACCTTATCATAAAATTTGTTTTGTAAATACCTTCTTCCTTGATTCTCGCCCGATGGTACCCAAACGTCAAGTCAATATTCAAAAATACCTTTTCCCCTCTCATTTGATTGAAAATGTCATCAATTTGAGGGAATGGGTACTTGTTTTTCACTAACACTTTGTTCAGCTACCTATAATCAATACATAAATTGAGTGTACCATCTTTATTTTTCACAAATAGTACAGGTTCTCCCCATGGAGACACACTTGACCTTATCTATTTCTCTTCCAATAATTCTTGCAATTTCATTTTAAGCTCTAATAGTTTTGATGTACTCATTATGTAAGGTGTCTTAGACACTGGTGTAGCTCATAGAGCAAGATCAATTGTGAAATCAATGTCCCTCTTGGAGGAAGTCTTGACACTTCATCAGGGAACACATCGTTGAATTATTGTAGCACATGATAGTCCTCCAAATTGGGAATTTCATTTTCTATTTCATTTAAAACATGGGTTGCATAAAACTGATAGACTTTTCTATAGAAATTCTCTAACTACATTACTGAAATATTCTTAACAAAAATTTCCTTATGAACTCCTTTTATAACCCTTCGGATTCCTTAATCATTAATGCACTCAAAACTCTTATTGTAGCAATCAAGTTTAACTATGTGTCCTTCCAACAAGTCCATTCCAATGAGAATATCATATTAACCAAGTAGAAAAAGCTTCATATTTGCACAAGTGAACAGTCCACTTATTTCTAATGGATATTTCTTCACCAATTCATTAACATTTCTCTTGGTTCTTGTGGATGATTGGAACAACCATGATTGGTTTTCTTAGAAGCACAGATCTCAACAATTTTAGGACTGATATAACTGTAAGTAGATATAGGGTCAATTAAAATAAAAATAGATTTCTTAGCAATATTACCGTCAACCTCAACCATAGTTGATTGATGATCTTCCTAGAGGTCCTCTAGTGCAACACAAATTCTAGGGACTACCCTTACCAATTGACGCACAATTTCAACTTATTGATTGTTGTGAACTTGTTTTGAAAATTTCCCATTCGAATGTGGACAATTTCTAAGCAAATTATCCTCTCCACATCCCCAAAATTCAAGTGGATTTCTTGTATCTCTTGGATTAGCCCCCATCATCCTATCTAGATTTGTCACATCTTGTAGTGGATGCCTTTGCTGATTTTTTGAAATGAGGAGGCTTGAACCCCTTCTTCCTTTAGGCAAAATTCTAATTTTTCTTATCCTTTCATGCCTTATGTAAATATGGCTTTCTTTTGGCTTGATAATAAAAATACCTTTCCTTTCTTATGGTCTCATATAGAGCTCGAGGTTCATCAACATAAATTATATCTTTGTAGGATTTAATCAACCCACTTAGAAAAAACTAACTTTTATTATTTTATCATCTTTGATGTATTTGACATATCTCAACAACTCCAAAAATTTATTTGCATGTTCCTCCATAGTCATTTGTATCAATTTCATCTCATGGAATTATTTAATGTTTCCATCATAGTACCTATTAGAGAGGTAATCTTCCTTAAAATACTTCTTGAATTGCTTCCACACAATCTTCCTTTCATTGATCTTCTTCACTTTCCTATGGTGATCCCACCATATAGATGTCCTTCCCTTCATATTGAATGTGGAAAGTCTTTATTTCATATTTCCTAAGGTGTCTTGAACAATGAAATACTTCATTATCCCAAGAATCCAAGCCTCAATTTATTGTCCATATTTTATCTCACCATCAAATATAGGAGGTTTGGCCTCCCTAAATTCTCCATGCGAATTGTCCTTTTAAAGACCTCTTCCTATTCTTCCTATGAGATGAAGAGCTTGATCCTTCAGTGGAATCCATAGAGTCAGATGACTCACCAAAAGATAATTCTTGAGTCTATGGCCTACCTCTAGAAATCCTTATTGAACTATGGAACCTCTTATGAGAATGTATCCTTGAGTTATTCCCACTATATTCCTATTTTTCTGAGTGATTCTCAGAGTTATTTTTCCTTTTTATGTCTTTCAAACTTTGAATCATGGTTGCAATTTCCTAATTTTTCTCTTTTTGAGCTCTAAACATCATTTCATTGTCTTCTCTACAACTTTGCAATTTCACCCTTAGGGTCCTCATTGTTTCTACAATATCTGGGGGAGTCATCTAGTTTATCCTACCATTGGATTTTGTCTCTAAATTCTCAAACTCTACTTTCTCCCCAATGAAATCTATCTTAGCTTCATAAGGATATTTTGCATCATCCATGATGATCACCATATTAGCCCAACCAAAACCAAAGATTTCCCAACTGTAATATGCTCATTGTTGATCCTTAACAGTCACTAATATAGTCCTATATATGAAAAAGTGTTCATATAAATACATTTTTTAGATTTATTACATCTTCATAAAATAAAATAAAAGAATTTTCATGTATTATGGGAAATATCCATATTGATAGTTTTCATCATTATGGCTATCAACACTTTTTTTTTTATCAAATTATGGAAAAATCTTAATCATCGATTAAGAATTTGATTGTGCACACTTATTCCCATTTGGATAATATTTCCATGGACTATAAGTATGATCCATTCTAAATTCTAAGTGAAAAATTGTACAGTCCTTCAAAATTGTCAAATTAGCTCAATTTCAGCACCTTTCTTGTACTATTCCAATAGGTGCATTTTAATTCCAGAGGCCAACTTTAGACACATGTAGCAGTTATTACATAAGAAACTAGAAAAAAAGTCCAATGTCCTAGATATTTTATGTGACCAATATTACTCAGCAACTTCCCTCTCTTGGATCTGATTCTCTAGTCACCTTTTATAAAATTTTGGAATTCATTATTTTTAATATTTTTTTCATCTTCTCCACACTAAGAAATTTTGATAGTCCTATAACACACCTTGATAATCCATCATCTTCCCCAAGTTTTTATATTGTTTAAACAATTGTAGTTGAATTATAGGACTACCTTTGTTGATTTTAAAAAAAGGCGGGGCGAGGGGGGTTTCAAGGGGGTTCTCCCCCTTGCATCCTCCCTATGCTGCTCCAGGGTAGGTCAAGGACAACACCATTGTTTTTTTTGTAAATAATTCAATTTTGCGCAATTTGGAACTTGAGAATTTTCATTTTTTGTTGACTTGGAAAGGTCCTAACATGGCCTAAAATGTGCTTGATGAGGTGTTAGAAAAGTCTATCCTATTACCCTGTGGCATGGACATGTCACTTTTCATCGATTGTGAAGGCATAATACCATCTGAGATCAACTTTAGCAGTTATCCTACTACATAAAACGATAACTCCTCATGAGAAAAGTGGTTTTTAAAAATTTCTTTGTGGAGGAGTTTTCAATCAACATTGACACACACCCTAGGCAGATCATCCCAACTCCTCGCTCACCCAAATTAACCCATGCACACATCAATGAGGAGTTATGAGTCACACTCATTGATCTCCTAGAAGATATGACCGTCATATCTCCTCCCCCCTACCATTACCCATCGTGCATTTTTTAGGGAGTTTTGGCCCATTACCACCGATCTTCCCTATCATCCTACATTTAGATATTCACCTACCTAATGTAAACTATCAAGCAAGTTGTTTATTAGCTATAAAACACGACCCTCTGCTCTAATGCTCAACGGTCGGATATTCATCTGCCTATGCATTTCATCCTGGGAAACCACCTGGGTATGGGTCCGATGTGGTAGGTACACTTCATTCCTTCTTCCCATGTGGCTCCTCCATGTCACCTACCCACATGGCATGGGCAGGGCCCACTTAAAATTACCCAAAATTTTAAGATTTTGAAATTACATGAAATTTTAAACATGGGGATAAGTGCTTATTATCGAATTGAATTTGTCCCCTTATCTCTCATCTAACATAACACATAATTTTTATCAAGATTCTACTGGTAAACCATAGATCTAACCCATGATCAGATTAGAATGCTAATCAGTGATTAAAACCATCTTTTCAAGGCATTTCAACTGCAAACTTAAACTTTTCTACCCGTACGTGTGCATTCTGACCCATGTAGCTTTGATGTTGCAACCAGAATCTCTAATACAACTCTGTGACATCCTCAACCCTCAATTCAATTAACAATAGAGGACATCAACTGATTCAGACTCTCAAAAATTTGCTCATAACCATAAGTTACAAATCCATAACAGTAAATACATGTTGCAAATACATAATAAAAATAAACAACATAAATAATTCAATCCGTACACATACACCAAGAAATTTATAGGAATAATTTTCACATGACTATAGACAAAAGTCATTGCACATAAAATACAAAAGACTTATTATCTTTAAACAAAGAATATCCAAGGAAATGGTTGTGTAAGAGCGATTTTCTACCCAACCATAGGCACTTTGTCTAGCATATACTATTTTTGCTAAGAGGCCATACCCAAGCTACGCTATGAGGCCACCAAGGTATAGGAAACACCTACATGCTTCTCTCACTCAGTCCACAAACCATTCTTCTATCTATGCGTATCCAAAACTCATACAATGCTCTATAGAGATATGATCACTCAACCATCACAAGCATGGCACTCCTTCCAACTTCCCCACACAACACAATAAAGGAATTTCCTTTCACTGATCCATAGTTCCCTCAGGAAATCCAACCCCTACAGTGCTTACCATTGTGTGAAGTAAGAGTCCAACCTGCTGTATGTTATTGGAGAACCTCTAACAACTAATTCATGGCTTCTCAAGCATACAAAAGTAGTAGAACTCAATGGGTAAGGGATCCTATATTTCCAAACCTTTATGTTCACCTACAACCTTCTAATTTTCCTTCCAAAAATTCAACTCTCTATCCAAATTTGAATTTCTAAGTTATGTATAGTCTAGTAATGGACATGAACAACAATAGCAAAAAAATCTACGTAGTGTGGAAACATGCATGAGAGAAAAATGATAGATCGAGTGTTGACTCCAAGGGAAATGAGATAAGGATTAAAATACAATTGACATAGCTTCTAATCATAGAAGAAAAGGACTCCTGTCAGTTGACAAAATTGTCACCACCTGCATGCTTCAATAGCTTGATGAAATGGAATTGCCCCTCCAACCTCACACATGCATTCAATGATTGGGTTAATGGTAAAAAATAATTAATTGGATAATTTAAAGCACATGGCAGGAATTTGGATGATTTCTAAGGTTGAAACATGGAAACAGAGGTTTTCTTTTCCCACAATCCCCCCTTTCCTCTTCCCCTCTAGTGGAATCATAGCTCCTCTAGTGCTCTTTACACGTCCATCTTGGACCATTTTATTAATTTCCAATATAATATTTACATGCATTTTGAATTAGCATGATAAGCTAATCATATAGTCCAATAAAATATATACATCATACATCCCTAGTCATTCACTAGTCAAGTCTTGGCCTTGAGCTCTGCACTAGAAATCCATACTAGCATATTTACATCATGTACATAATTTTTGAGTAAATACATTCCAAGTCAAAATTGGGGGTATTACATGTTGTATTTAAATGGTGACAAAGGAGATCCTGAGTTCAAAAAATTGCAACATTGGAGATGGAGTTAAGCATAATGTTCTTAGAATGTTGCAGTCAAGAGAGAACATACCTATGTTACTATGGCTTCCTGTGGTAGAGATTTTGTATGATCAACAAAATTCATCGAGAGTCCTTTTAGAAGTGTTTGTACAACAATATTATATGATCCACATGCTAGAAAAAAAATAAGTTGCGTAATGTTGTAAAGTTATTTGCAAATTTATTGGGTACACATGGTCTTCCATGGAATTGTCTTACTTATATATGTCTAACAAACGAGGATACATCTTCATCATCTTGCATTTTTATAAAGATCCTCTTCCAGGTAAGGTGTAAATATAATTGTATTAAATCCTTCCTTATTACAATGATGTTTTTTTATTCGAGGGGTGGGAGGGAGGGGGGAAGGGAGGGTATTTAATTCCTTGTGATTTTAGCATATTTTCTTTGTGGGATATTCCTTTCCAGTCCCATTGGACTTCCTATGTTTTCAATTGTTGGACATTAATAAAATCATCTTGTCTCTTCTTGTTGTCATAAGAAAATATATTGCAATAAGAATTTATCCTTATATTGTAATTACCTTCTCTTATTAATAGGAAATAAAATATTATTTGAATTTGATGATATTGTAGGAGATGGAAGAGCAACTTGGCATATGATTGATCAATGAAAGGATGAATAATACTACAATGCAGGATTCATTTAAGTCAATTTTTCCAGAGGAAAATTCTAAGAACCCATCATTTGATATCAACTTTTTCACCTCTATTGGTCTTCATGGTATCACCGAGAGTTTGTATGATGTTTGAAGAATATGAAAAGATTTTTAGTATAGCAGTAGAAGTCCATTTCTGAATCATAAGCCTCAGTTTTTACGATGATTCCTCTAATTCAACAAGGTTGTTTGAATTTGGATATGATAGCTCATACTCAAAATTTGAGAGTGAAAGTGAGAGTAAAAGAGAGATTGAGTGAAAAACAAAAAATGTTTCTTCTGATTCAGAGAGTGAAAGAGAGGATGAGAGAAAGAGAAAAAGAAATAAGACCAAGATTTCTTCTCAACTTGAGAATGAAACTAAAAGTGATAAAACAAAAGAAGAGAAGGTAGTATAAGTCCTTCTGTTTATTGAAAGTATTTGGTTGAGGCTATATTGTTGAAGCTTGGCAACTTAATGGAATTCTACAACTTCTTGAGTTTTGTTTCCTACTGTAGTTATAAAATTTATGAGTTATCACTTATGAATGATCAATAGTGATTCAAAGGAATCAATGATTCTTTGGTCAATTAATATTTTGAATTGAATCATATCCATATAGACATTCAATTTTCCACCTCTATTTAGCAAGTTAAATCAAGAATGCATCCTTTCCATTAAGTTCCAATTAACTTCTTGTAGTGGATTTCTAATGGAATGGTTAGATTGAACTTTGTGCATTTAACTTTTGATTTTCTGAGAATGATTTTTATTTTTATGGGATTTAGTACATTGTGCATTTGAATATAGTGGCAAAAACACTTCAAAAATCACACTTGTTTTACAATTATGGGTAGGTCAAAATGAGCATACTCAAAATATATCTGACTATTTCTATGCTTTTTTAAATATACTATCATTCCACTTCCTACAAATTTAGAATCTTGAAGTCCTAAATTTTCACTCCAAGTAAAACGTGTTTGCAAGGCGCTCATATTTGATGAGAGTACTAGATGAAGTAATCAAAGACTTGTTGTTCACTATATGGTTTATGACATAGGGCTTAGAAAAGATCTCATTGCTATCGTAGTCCACCAATCATCATCTCTACAAGGTTCCAAAGGGTCATCATAATTTACCATCTGTTTGTTGGTATAAGTCTCCTTGAAATCATATATGAAATCCATATGTGGATATTGCAATAGGATTGCTCAGACCACTTAAAACTTCCTTAAAATAAAATACCATTCATGTCCATATTTCAACAATAAAGGGGAGGTTTCACAATTGGTACACAAGAAACTCGTTGAAATATTCTACTATACAAATATGAGGATCATTATAAGTGTATCTACTTCAAATTGCCTAAAATATGTTGATATGAAGTGCCATTTTCTCTCTTTTCCAATTTTCATTACTCAGTATAATTTTCATTATTCATGTATGTTTGAGCCCATTATTCATGTATGTTTGAGCCATTCAACACTGTGTTTTCAATCTTTGCTCTAGATATGCCGCAAATAAGAAAATTCATAATTATTTAAATTATCAATATTAAATCCACATACTTCACTAGTCAATTTTGGGTCAAGCTAAACAATAGATAAGAAATAAGAGCTTTCCCAAATTCATTCTCAATGCTCTAGCTTTCACATTAGCCATATATGGCTAAATAGGTTTTTTTTAGATATTGGTGTTGCGTGGACCTGAAGGAAATGAATGTCATTCCCTTTAGTGTTGAAATTATTTGAAAGTTATTAGTTATACTATCTTCTACATGGAATGTGATAAATAAAATCATCTCGTCTGATACCTATATTGTTCCTAGAACTCTATAGAGGATCGTTTCATTTGTATGAACACCATGGAAAAGTTTACTCCATTGTTGGATTGACTCTGAATAAAAACATTATTGGTTCTTAAGGAATGAAAACGCGTGCTTGTCATGGACTATTGGAAAGAGAGCCACCAATTTAAACTAATCTTTTAATGATAGATATGATGCTTGACATAAAATCAATCTATGTTGGGGAATGTGATTTTGACTTGAGTTATCTTGAGTTGTTATATGAAATTTGTAACAATAAACCAAGGTGAAATCTAATGATACGAAAGATGTCTGGATAACTAAAACGGAACATGCACTAGATTAAGAGAAAGAATGGTCATGCCTACAGAGAAACACACTTGCTAGAATCTTGTGATTTATAGAAGAAGCATACAAACAAATAAAGTGCCCACCTACAACTAAGAGATGAATAAATAAACTTGTTTTCGAGTAAATGAGAAGTTGTAAATTGAACTTAATGACCAAGCTACCAGTTTGTTGAGGTTGAGATCTTGCTTTCCTCCAAAGAGAGTAATTCATAGGGTTAAGGGGTATATTGCACATCCAAGTGAGTGATTTTCCTTTTTTGGGGGGTGAGAGAGTTTATGTGCCTCTTAGGTTGAAAATTATCTCTCTTAGTGTGTGTGGTTTGTTGAGAATACTAAATGAATCCATTACTCATTGGTTTTAAAAAGGAGAAGTCAATAAGGTTGAAGGTTGTAATATCCTTGCATTATGAGGTGAACAATTTTCCATCTAATAACAATTTATGAATTAGAGAGGTAACATTCCTTAGAGTTCAACAATTTATCTTATTTATCTTTTATAGTTGAATCTTCATTACCCTTACCTACAACTTGTAGCTGATTTCCTGTTTACCACACTCCATTTTAGTTCCCCAAGTTCA
This sequence comes from Pseudotsuga menziesii, assembly GCA_001517045.1. NCBI lineage: Eukaryota > Viridiplantae > Streptophyta > Pinopsida > Pinales > Pinaceae > Pseudotsuga > Pseudotsuga menziesii. The sequence goes on along the minus strand of LPNX010221867.1, from coordinate 250,437 downwards.
ACTCTTTTTACCCTCCAGCAAACCAATGGGCCTATGGGCTTATTATTGGACCTTCTTAAAGCAATTGAAGACTGAAAAATCTTAAAGCGATGAAAAAAATATATTAATTTTCAAGATTAATGGAAATTGAAATATATTTTCATTAATAACCACACTTTCATACAAATGATTGAATACTGATCGCGAAGAAATATTCTTAACCACTTCTTTTCGAATTGAAATTTAAAAATATAGTTTCACCCAGCGTAAATTTGCAGATTTATGTTCATGGAGGAACTCTTTCTTTTGCATTTTTTCCTCTCAATGGTTTTGATCAAAACCTAAAATCCCAAACAATGATTGAATTAATCGAAAACTTGACTCCATAATGTTTTCTCTTTTTCAAAAGAAAAACTGAGACTTTAAAAGCTTAAAATTCTTAAAAAGATGGAATCAATCAAAAGTTTTCCCATAATGTTTAATCAGATTCAAGTGACAATGAAGGGCTATGAGTGCTCCAGTTTATAAAACGTTTGGATGCAGTTCTTATAATGGCATGTATAATATATAAGAGATGTGCAAAGTCAAACAACCAGACTCCTGAACAGCTAATTGAACCGATACAAATCCACTTAGTTACAAACAATTATACAGAAAACATGAGCGAGACAGAGAATACATTAATGTGGAAATCAAAGCAAGCCATCCCAAACCAAATCCAAAGCTAGAAATATTCCTACCATCCATAGGCTTGAGGGCAGTAGTGTTATCCACCTGAATGGCACCTACCGTCTGAGTGCCGACATCCCTCATGTTGGCACACAAAATGACATCTATGGATTGAGGATTGCCCAAAACACTATAGATGGGCTTATTATGAATTACATTCATCATCCATCCAGCTGGTTATTTTTACCCTTTTGCTATGTCAAGTCATATATGCGACTCTCTATATATGCAACTCGCATGTCATACGTGAGTCTCAGTTGTTGCATGTCGCGTATATATGTATACGCGGGTTTCCTTTAGAGAAACTCACAAATCATACGCGAGTTGCTAGTCTTGATACCTGCAGATACTTACCTTTGACATTAAAAATAAAAACACACAATTATTTGAGATTAGTTAAGCCATTTACCTTAATCTCATTAACTGTCTCAACCTACTCAACCTTCGAAACTACCTTATTTCACCAACTATAAATATAGGCCTTGGGGAGGGTGTTAGATATATACACTTGGAGAGCAAAGTTATGCTGGTGGAGTTTATACAGAAGTCTTTGGAGCAGTGGAACTCAGAATCCTTTGGTTGCAAAGGAGTCCTTGTCTCAGGAGTTGGGTTGTAATCTGAACTTCTTCATTATTGTTAATAAAGAGAATCCTTCTTCCATATTGTGTCTTGAATGTATCTCATGTATTGTGGTTTGATAAATGTTTATGTTTTAGCATCCTGTATATGATTTATCTAACCTGTTTATATATATGAATCATCTTGTATTTGGAAGAATGATCCTTGACAGGTGAAGGAGAAAGCATCCCTGAAGACTTTGGAGGATAAGTAGAGTGGAAGAGGACAAGCTAGGATCAACCGTCGTGTATCGGGTGAGTCTTTTCCATCCTCCTATTTCTTTTACTACAATCTAGAGTCAATTGTCTGCAAGTTTATTGAGTATGTTGGTAACCCCAGACCTTCGGTTATAAGGTGTTTATTCCTGTACAACAGAACTGGCGACTCCGCTATGGAGCCCAGACTGCTGTAGGTTCTTTCTGTCACCCCTGACTAGTCTTTGCTTTGAATTCTATGTGTGATATGTTATCCTGGTTCATACTTGTCATAGTGTTTGAAAGTCTTGTGGATTTTTCTTAGTTTTTGAGAAAAAATTTGTACCTATACGCAGGTTGCTCTTCTGCACAGTCACGTATAGAGGTTTGCATCCGTGGGTTGCTCTACTAGACAGTCACGTATCATACGCGGGTTTCCCTTCTATACAGTCGCGTATAAGCCTGGATATAAGAATTTTTAGGATTGGGTTTGCCTGTCCCTCTCTGTGTGTATTTCCTGTTTCTATGTAGACTTTCTTTATAAATGTTGTGATGTCTATTTGAAGACCTATTGGTGATCACACTTTGTTCTTTTTCGAAATCCCTTAAGTCTCTTTTGCTTGGATTATTTTATGTTTGCATGCTGAAGTAGCTTGGCCTGTTTGGGTTGTAGGTTGAAGTGTCTCTGTCTAGATCAGTGATCAGGGTCTTGGGATTTGTTTTTTCAATCTGTCTTTCGATATTGGTTGGTTTGTCACTTGCCTTTATAAGTCTACAATGATTTTTGTCATTGTGTGCACCCAAGCTAGGGTTCCTAGTCTGCCTTTGTTGGTTGTTTCTTGGTTCTATCAGCCTGCTTTACTTCAGTTTGTTGGTTTTATAAAGTTAATTAATTCCAAGTTTACTCAAGTATAGTGCATTTTAGGTGCATAGCAGAGTTTGAGTATTTTTAAAAGTGAAAAGAAAACATTGTCAAGCTTTTGCATTTTGCTTTTTGAATAAGTAGTGTTTATTTCAATTTAAAAATATTAATCTCAAAAGCTACAAAAAACATAGGCTTAGTTTCTTTTAACATTTGCATTTAATTCATCAATATATATTTGCAAAAAGAAAAAGGAGTTTGTTTTAAATAGTAGTAATTTGCTTTGAATACACCTTTACTTTCATTTACTTCTTATTGAGTCAAAAACACCATAAGTACATCACTCCATGTCCTTTTGAGTAAGAAACAACCCTTTAAAATGAACGCATAATTAAAATTTACTAGTAATTTTTGTTTTTAGGGGCCTTTCACCTACTAGTTTAGGCTAGACTTGTGGGCTAAGAAGTGTAAACTTTCCACAAGTTATAAAACTCAAACGTAGTGGACCTTTCTTTAGGTAAATCCTTGACTTTATCGACTGTATCAAGGAATCTCCTCTCAAACGAGAGTCAAGCACGAGGCTGCGTGGAGGCTTGGACAGAGGAGATAACCCTCTGAATCCTTGTGAAAGTGTAGATCATGACTTTTACGCATCTAGGGATTTTGTCCTAGACAGAGTTTCAGGCTCAGCTACCCTGCCCATGCCTATGAGTCAGGCTTATGACTGTCCCCCCAGACTGTTGGTATAGCTAAGGTAGCCTTTAGTCTCTTGTCTTTTAGGGTTCATACCTAGGTAAAACAAAAGGCTATTTCTGGTTCACCTTGAACGGGCTTGGAAGGTAACCCTTGTTGAAAGTGTAGGAGGGCGGTTGGGTGATTCTTCTGCTTGTGCCTAAGAACCACTTCAAGGACGCCAAGTAATTGTTCATCAGCTTTCTTCAAGAAAGTATATATTTTACCCTTGTTTGATTGCTTGAGGATTTAGGATTTTTATAGTGTATGCTCTGTGGTTTTTCCTGTGTTTAGTTGGCCTTAGGGTGTGATTTGTTAAATTTTCAATCGTGGAAGACCAACCTCCTAGAAGGTCAAGAAGGTTGAGAAACCTTCCTCCCCTCACCACATTGGAGCCTCCACCTCTACCCCAAAGGCGGAGATTGGACACAGACAGTTCATTTGAACCAGTAGGAATAAGCGAAGTTCTTGGTGAACCAGAACTGATAGCTAACCGTTTTGATCTTGATACAGTTGAGATAGAAGAATTGTAGACTAACGAGTTTGCAAGAAACTTTAACACCCCCTTGACTGATTTAAACGATCTTGTGATCGTTTAGGTTAGACCTTTTGATTCACTTGTATTAGGTGTCCCTATGGGTAGGATCATGTCTTCTGTGGAAGAAAGTCCTTTTGTGTTCACCTCAGCAGTTCCAGTTGAAGGGGTACTGCCTCCCCTGGTAAGTGCCCCTAGATCTAGTCTACCTTCTACACCTTTCACTCCAGCGAGCCGGGTGGTTTAGCCATTGGTTCACTCAAACCTAGTAGGTACTTCTGGTGACATGGTTACTGGGATCCCTAGTATACCTACTATTCCTTATTCCTTTCCATATACTACCCAGAGTGGTCCAGTAGGATCCTCGATGTTTGTCCAAGTATTTCCTTGGAATGGGGGGCATATTCCCCCATCCAGTCCATACGTAGGTCCATCTCCTTCCTATGTAGCAGTGCAGTTTGGAAACAACACCTCTTATGGGAAAATTTTCCAAACTCTCATTTCGGTTTCGTTCATGATCGCTCCCTTTTTGTTGTTCAGCGGAGGGATTCCGACTCCTATCTTTCAAACCCCTATTTCTATGGGGATGGCCCAAAATTATTACACTGCACCTCCCACACACAATCCTGTGGCTTACGGATGGAATCTGTTTCAGAGCAATCTTCCCACTTCGCAACCGGTGGCAGGGGGAAACCCCACTTTTACCCATGGGCATTTGGGGGCAGGTCCCTCTAATCCCCAAGCTGGCACATTTAGTTCCTTGGCTCGACCCAAACTTCCATTCTTGGAAACTTTAAACTTGCCAGATTTGTCAAAATTGATGAATGACCCGGTGAGGCATGACCCCTTGTGGCCACCTGTTCCCACCAAATTTCCATCAGACATCCCTAAGTTTGAAGGAAAAACAGGTGAAGGTCCTGGGGCTCATGCCACCACATTCCATTTATGGTGTTCTTCAAATTCACTAAATGAAGATTCAGTAAGGTTGAGGTTGTTCTAGAGGACCTTGACAGGTATTGTGGCAAAATGGTATATTGAATTTCCTTCTGCTGCTTTCAGTAGTTTCTGGGACTTGGCTAGTGCATTTCTTAGCCACTTTCAGCTACCAGTCCGACATGATTTCAAAATGAACTTGTTGTCTACTTTTAGGCAAAACAAGGGTACCCACATCTCGGATCATATCCAAGAGTGGAGAAGGCAAAAGAGCCTTATAAAATCCACTATCCCTCCTGAGTTCCTTTTAGAGTGGTTCCTTAAATCTCTGTTGCCATACATATCTAAGGACGTATCCACCTCAGGAGTGATGAATGAAGAAGAAGCCATTCTCAGGGCCCAACAGTTGGATTTGATTTATTCACAATCTGGGATCTTATATGAGATTATCCCTAAGGCACTGAGGCCTTCGTACGATGCGGAGAATCCTAAGCCTGGACCCCATGCTGATGGTGTGGTTGGGTCCGTTAACTCTCCCACCATAGAATATTTGACTACACAACTTCATTAGTTGTCCATTAAACAATCTATGGCGGAGGTAGCAAAGGCTGCACCCTCCCCCCAGAGTGCAAATTTTTTTGCACAAACCTCTCAGAAGGGCAATCAGCAGCCCAGCGGGAAGAAAAATAAAGGTAAGAAGGGAGAGGGAAATAAAAACAAGCAAAAGCCCGCGAACAATGCTGATGGGGGGAAACAAGAAAAGAAGAAGGTCAAGTTCCCTTGTAAGTTGTGCCAAGAGGACCACCTTACTCACCTTTGTCCCCTTATGGATCAAGCCCAGAAGCTGCTTAAAGCTCAACAACCAGCTATCTTGAAGGATCCTTTTCCCCAAGGACAAAACTCTGCTTCAGCTTCTAACGTAGGAGGGGGCACTCAAACTGCCCCTGACCCAAACTATATCAACATGGTTTGATCTTCAACTTTGTTGCATACAAGGAACAAAAATTATGAAAAAGAGACTCTTGAGAAGGGTAAAGCTGTAGGTGAAACTTCGAACCCTCTCATAATAGAGAAGCCTGCTGAAACTATGCCGAAGATACCGAAAGGTGTCTTCAAGAAGACCTTGCATAACCCTAATGCTAGGGCTACTTCGAACTACTCTGTGGTTGAAGATTTAGCTCAAACCTCGTGTGCAATGTCAGCTTTAGAGGTGTTACAGAGTTGTCCAACTCAGCGGGATGCCCTCTTAGCAGCTTTAGGTAGCATGGACTCTTCGAGTCTCATGGAGAAATTTCATTTATCTGATGTTAAAATTCACCTGCCTTACCATGTAGCCCTATCAATAGATGTCGTCCATGGTGGTAAGACCATTGGAAGGGCATTTTTTGATGAAGGGGCCTCTACATGTGTTATTTCCTTGACCTATTGGAAAGCTCTTGGATCCCCAGAGCTGGTCCCATCAAACAATTTGCTTACTACTTTTGATGGAAGATCCTTCCATCCGCATGGTATCCTCCCGGCTTTTGAAATTAAGTTGGTAGGAAAAGCAGTGTATGTTCAGATACAAGTGATTGATGCTCCTTTGGACTACAATTTGCTTCTGGGAAGGAGTTGGACTTATGCGATGTCCGCTATTGCGTCGACCATTCTTCGTGTAGTGGTTTTTCCACATGAGGGCAAGTTGGTTACTATTGACCAACTTGATTTTACCTGAAAAGGTCATTTAGAGTCTAATGAGTCCGCTATGCCATTGGTTGATCAGGTCAAACCTGCTGCATTGAGCTTGGGGGATGAAATGTACACATCACTGATGGGCAGATTTGATCTTCCAACCCTGGTTAATTATATTGGTTCTACTAGTGTGGGGAAGTCCATCGTTACTGTTGTCAATAGGACTGATCCTTGGGTTCTCCCAACCCCCCATGAAACGGAAGTGCCCCTATTGGCAGTGGATGTTTCTTATCAAGCTATCACTCAGGCCACTGCTGACCCCATTTCAGATCCTCTAACAGTCTCGGATGATCTGGAAGAAGTTTGTTTGCCCGTATGTGCAGAAAACTCTTCACATTCTATAGATTGTTTAGACATGGTTTTACCTTCCGATGAAGTTATTTTGGAAGCTACGAGTGGACGTGATAAGATTTGTGAGGATCTTCATCATCGATCCTATTTTATTCCAGAACTAACCAGAATAGAAAACCAAGAGTTTCACGTGAGACTATCGGAAGATGTTGATATACCTATCAACCCTTTTCCTATGGAAGGAATGTTTTCCGAGGGGAATATGGAAAATATTTCCGCTACTATACCTATTATCATCTCTGTAAACCCTGATGTCGTGGAAAACATATATATAGGTGAAAACTGTGAAGAGATTGCCATCTATACTACCCTTTTTAAGGAATTCCACGATGTCTTTGCCTGGTCATATGAAGAGATGCCAGGCATAGATCCATCGATTGTTGAACATGAAATCCGAACATATCCTGATGCCAAGCCAGTTCAACAAAAATTAAGACCCGTGAACCCGCGTAAAGCAGTGGCTATGAAAGCTGAAGTTGAAAAGCTGTTGAAAGCTAGTTTTATCTATCCCATCGCTTTGACTAAATGGTTATCCAACCCTGTTCCCATTGATAAGAAGCAAGGGACTATCCGTGTTTGTACAAAATTTAGAGAACTCAATAAATCCTGTCCTAAGGACAGCTATCCCACACCATTTATAGACCAGATAATAGATGGTTATGTGGGAAGTGAGGTGTTTTCGTTTATGGATGGTTTCTCCGGATATAATCAGATTCAAATAAAACCGAAAGACCAACATAAAACTACTTTCATTTTCCCTTGGGGTACATTTACATATAAGAAAATTCCCTTTGGATTGAAAAATGTTGGGGCTACCTTTCAACGGGCTATGAACTTTGCTTTTCATGACATTAAAGCCATTGTCGAACCATACCTTGATGATCTGCCTACACATTCTTGCAAGAGGATTCAACATCCAGATCATTTACTGTTGATATTTGAAAGATGCAGATATTATAAAATTCGCTTGAATCCCCACAAGTGTGTATTCGGTGTCGAGTCAGGAATATTACTCGGATTCATTGTCTCTAGTAGAGGAATCTAGGTGGATCCTTTAAAAGTTGAGGCCATTGTAAATCTGCCTCCTCCTCGTTCTCTCAGGAAACTTCAAAGCCTGTAAGGAAAGTCTAATTTTCTTCGACATTTTATTGTTAATTATGCCAAGATCACTAAGGGTTTCATGCACCTACTCAAACAGGACACCCTATTTGTATGGAATGAAACCACACAACTTGCATTCGAGGCATTAAAAAAATCTTTGTTGTTGGCACCCTTATTACGTCCACCAGATTATTCTAGGGATTTTATATTATATCTGGCCGCGTCGGAGTCGACCATTGGGGTAGTACTAGTCCAGGAGGACGATAAGCTTGTAGAGCATGTTGTTTATTATCTTAGCCGTGCTTTGGCCGGACCTGAACTTAGATACTCCCACGTTGAGAAATTAGCCTTAGCAGCTGTTTATGCTATGCAGAGGTTACGTCACTACATTTTACTGAGGACCACCACGGTAGTGGCGGATGTGAATCCGTTCCAATATGTTTTATCCCAACGGATTGTTGGGGGAAAATTTAACAAATGGATAGTCATTCTCCAAGAGTTTGACTTGGATTTCCAGTCTGCTAAGTCTAAGAAGTCCTTAGTTTTTGCTAAACTTATAGCAGAATTTCCTACTGAAGAAGATGTAGTGGTTGAGGATGACTCATTCCCAGATGAGCACATCTTCTTGATATCTACCTATGATCCTTGGTACGGAGATATTCTTATATATCTCCAGAATTTGAAGTACCATGAGCTTCCTCTAGGGAGGAACAATGTAAGTTACGCCTTCATGCTAAGAACTACCTCATTATAGGAGATACATTATATAGACAAGGGGTAGATTCCATTTTGCGTCGTTGCCTTACTCATGAGGAATTGGAGATTGTCCTAAATGATTCCCATAGTGGAGCATGTGGGGGTCATTTATCTGGGTTAGCAACGGCCCAGAAGATAATGCGTGCCGGTTATTTCTGGCCCACGATCTTTAAAGATTGTGTGGAAGCAGTGAAGTGCTGTCATCCATGTTAGCTTTACACCAGGAAGATGCGGTCACATCCTGCTTCGTTATTTCTCGTTGTCTCGGTAGGCCCCTTCATGAAATGGGGGATTGATTATGTGACATGCAACCCAGCCTCAGCTGGGGGGCATAAATACATCATTGTCTCTGTTGACTATTTTACGAAATGGGCAGAGGCAATGACTACTTTTAAAGCCGACAGAGAAACAACAACTTTCTTTGTATTCAATCAGATTATAGCATGGTTTGGTATACCCAAAGTGATTGTCACTGACCATGGTAGTAATTTTCAAAATAACATGATGATGGAACTGACCACCATGCTCGGATTCAGACAAGAACATTCTTCTCCACACTATCCGCAGGAAAACGGTCAGGTTGAGGCTCTCAAAAAGACTTTAAAAACTATCCTTAAACGTACAATTGATGCAGCCCGCTCTAATTGGCACATAATGTTATATATTTCTCTTTGGGTTTACCGAACCAACGTAAAGACTGCTACGGATTTCTCCCCTTTCCAACTCGTTCATGGGGTGGAGGCAGTCACTCCGATTGAATGTGAAATCCCGTCTCTAAAGATAGCCATTCATGTGTTACCTGATAAGACTGAGATTGAGGAACGTCTAGTACATTTAGAACACCTTGATGAACAACGTAGAGATGCGTTGACTGCTAATCAGGCTCATAAAAATAGGGTTAAAACTCAATATGATAAATCGGTCAAACCTAGGGTTTTCTCTGAGGGGGAACTTGTCTTGCTTTGAGACCAAGATAAAGAACCTCTGGGGCAGGAAAATTCAAAACTATGTGGTTAGGACCTTATGTCGTGTCGAAAATATTGAGTAAGGGCACATATGAGTTGGTTGATTTCGACGGGAATAAGCTGCCTGAGCCTAGAAATGGGCTCTACCTGAAGAAGTACTATGATTAGGCTTAGCACTTTTTCTTGTATTTTTACTGTATGTATCTTTTATGTACATTAGGTTGTCAGTTTTGTTTTGTATACTATCTGCTGGTTGTTGCAGATGTCTTCTGAATGGTATATAGGGTTCGCTGATGGCACCAACCGTCATACTTGTAACCTAGATTTGGTAGTATGGGTTATCTATTCTCCCTTAGGACATCTTGTTGCTGCGGGAGGCGCTTGTCTAGGTCCTAATTCTAATAATGTTGCTGAGTATAGGGTTGTAATTGAGCTCCTATGGGATGCTTTGTCACATGGCATCACCTAGCTTGAGGTCCATTTGGACTCTCAGTTGGTGGTCTCCTAGCTCAATCGAGCCTATCAGGTACGAAATCCTATCTTATTACGTCAGTTCATGCAAATTTGTTTATTGGAAAGACATTTTGAGGTTATTACTTTCAATCATATTCCACAAAACCAAAATTCATTGACTGATGCATATGCTAATTACATTTTGGATTGGCATCTCACACACATTTTATAAAATTGTACAACAAACATATAAAAACACTTGTAAATAAATTGACAACCAACACCAATATATATATATATATGTGTGTGTGTGTGTAAAATATCTGTCTGTAGATAGGTCAAGTCTAATCCTGTCATATACAAAATGTACAACAATGTGGATCATAGTCCATAAGAATTCCCTAGGTCTACGTTGGACCGCCCTGGTCACTAGGACCTCCTTGGTCCCCATGATCCCTCTACACTCTGGCTTCCTCAGCCTCCTTGGCTTCGGCAGCCTCCACCGCATCTATGTATACGAGCACTGCTCTAACCACTCGTCTGAAAAGACGTAGCCAAACCGATGGAATCCCCACAACAAACTCCTGCATGGCTGTAGGGATATGCTCAATATGCATAGTAGGTACCCATTGGGTCAGCTTGGCCAGCTTTCCCTCTAGTACCCTGATCAATCCTGGATCCTCTCCCACGACAGGACGAACAAACATGTGAGGGTGCCCTTCGGGGTGGACCGGTCCAATATCTGCATTTTGACACATGAATGGGGTTAAGACTTGTACATATGTATATATCTATCATTTTAAAAATTCATAAAAATTTGAAAATGATAAAAATTTAAAATTACTTACCTAGCTCTCCCCATGCTCCTCCTGGAGGGAGGATAAGGTCGGGGTCACCTCGAAAGTCCATCTCGGCGTATGAAAATTGCTCCAATGCCGGCAGTTGTCGTTCCCACGAGGTATAAAAATCATCATCATAGACGTTGTGTATCGAGCCTCCTCCTCCTTGATGGAGGAAGATGTCTCCCCACCTGCTCAGCCTTGGCTGACATGGAGATCTGATCGGTAGAGATATAGCAGGGCTCAGTGTTGGTACTCTCTCAAACAAGAAGGCCACCAATATGCTTGCATAGCCAAAGTTTTTTTGCCTTCCCCTCTTGCAGTCAGATAGTTGTCTCCTCATGATGGGGGCAACTCCGGAGCACCAATCATAGAGAGCACCTCTAAAACAATCAATTGCCAGCCTCATTTGGTTTCTCGTGGCCAAATGTAGAGATGAGGATCTTGATATTCTCACAATAATGCTAGCTAATACCTGGAGAGTAAAATCTCAGATTTCTGCAACCGGGATGCTGGTTCCTCTTCTTTGAGTGCCCTGTGTACAGAACACATCTACATATTTTTGGACACTTAAGGGGTCACCGCCCCTGCCAGTGCCCTCCAAGTTCACCGGGGCTCCTCGTCGTGACAACTCGGTAATGAAATATATGTCTTCAGTGGTAAGCTCTAAGGTTTCACCTTGTAAGTTGAACATCCCCAACTCATGATCCCAATAATTTACCATGAACTCAAGTATGCGGACATTGGCCCACATGGGCGATGTACAAAAGAATTTTAGCAGCCCGCTTGTGCATAATGCATGTATGGTAGGCACGCTTTGGAGTGCCGCTTGATCCATTATTTCGTGCTCCCTTTCCCTCCATTCTAGAACCATATTTTACTTAGCAAATACAATTATTTTGATTCAGTTCTCCATACCAAAATTTAATTTTTTTTGTCTATTTTAAACATTATATCCTTTGTGTAGCATACATGACTGTCTAATTAGACAAGTCAACCCGACGTATATAACGCGTATCGGCGAGTTTCCATATTAGCAACCCGCGGATGCGTCGTGCTACAGTTTAGGATGCCTTTAAATATGGAATTCAGACTCAAACTTAACAATTGCTTGGATCAAAATGAAGAGCTTAGGGTGTAGGATTACCTGCAACTGGTGGATTTCGATTTCGTCGGTCCAATTGCCCACAATGATCGAACCAAGCTAGAAGGTAAAACTTGTTTTTTATGGCTCAAAAGTTCAAATGGTGAGTTTTGTTTTAATTTTCAAACTATTTATAGAAATTATATTTCGTAAAGTGGGTCTTTTTCTATAGTTTGAAATGTCAATCAACTAATACCATACTTTTTTATGCTTTGAAACAGGTTTTTCATCCTTACAAGGTGTTGTTGCTCCAATAGGGTGGTTTTGTCTTTTCCAATACATTTTGGCATATTTATTCACACCACATTAACCTTAGCATTCAACATTTTTCCATAGACTATGGTATTCTAAGCCATTAGTCCCTTGTTTTTTACCATTGTTCTTCCGTGTCTAGGACCCTTTGTCCATGAGTATCCTTCTTATATTCCTATGTCATCCTCTAGTACTCATGCTGCATCTGTTTCAGGTTTAGGGGTATCCTCTTAGCTATTTTTTCACGCCAAATAGAGTTTCTTTTGAATCTCTTTTTACAAGCTATCCCTTTATAGGACTCCCCATCCTCATGGAGTTTCTTTAGACTGAGGTCCGACTCCTTCAAAATAGACTTGACTGCTGAGTTAACTCGTCCGTTCAAGCTCGTTAAGAATATGTGAGCGGGCATCCACATTGGTGGTAGGTTATCTCTTTCTTGGACCATGCAGAATAATACGAGAAAGGATCACTCTCTTTTCTTTTGAATTGAGAAGAGTATTCTTAGGTGTAGGTTTATCACTTTTCCGGACCTGAGGGACTAAATTTACGGAAAATGAACACCTGGTTTGAGCTTAGTTTTCTCTTTTTCGTGCTCTGGACCCAAACATGAAAAATATTTCAAGTGTACTTTGTGTCTTTGTCATGGTCGTTAAACACTTAAGAACAAAGCAATGAGTTTATTGTTGTAAGCCCCATTTCTCGTAACCAAATGGATCTTTCCGAGTGTTCTTGCTTTCCTTCACACTCGTAAAACTCAAGCTATTTTATGCTGTTCTGGAAGGAGCATTGGGTAGGTCATAATTTAACCTTTTTCGGACCTTCCTGACTAAGTACGAAAAAGGTTCACCTTTTCTTCTTCAAAAGTTAAGAGAGTTCTTCTGTGGTATGTTTTATACTTTTTTGGCCTCAGGAGACTAAATTGGACGAAAAAGGACCCCCCTGGAGTCTTCTTTGGATTTTTCAGACTCTCTAAATGTGAAAACACCAGCTAAGCATGTACTAGTTCAGGCTCATTAAATCCACGAATCAGTGACACTATCAAGCATTATTTTCTCATCTCTTGAAGCTTGTTAAAAAATGAAAAGGGAAACGAGTTGACTTTCCTGGACTCGTTAAAATTTAACAGAGAAGGTAAGGAAGAAGTTTTCTCTTGTTTTCAGTAATGGCAGCATGTCATCCTTGAACATAGCATTCTTTGTTTCCCGATATCCATGTTTCAGTGTCCACTTTTGTTCAACTATTAATTTGAGTTTCTTACTCCTCCTCTTGTTTATTATACCTGGGGAATCTGATCATGTCTCCTACATGACAGATAGGTCTAGTTGTTCTCTCTATAAGTTATACACTGCCTTGGGTCATCTCTGTGTTGTGCTCGTTGTTCAAGGACTCTACCCACTGTCTGATCTATAGCTTGATCCCATCATTGTTATATCTGTTATCTATTATGTCTCCCTTCTTTTGCCCAGTTCCTAGTTACTCTTGTGATCCGTTGGAGGATCTATTGCCTTCCTTATCACAGCATGGTTCCATTTCAGTACTTCCTGATGATGAAGACGTAGAGTTTTGATGTTTGTACCTCAGGATTCACTTTCATCATTGGTGGATTCCTTGGCTTCAGTTGTCGATTATCATTTGTTTATTGACAAACTGTTGAATCCTTTCCATGTTCAACTTCAGCTTACCCTTATTCAGATGGCTTGGATTGTACTGGTTCTTTGGGATCCTTTATGAAGACCTTAGTTCCTCACCTATGGACTAAGTTGTGCAAGATTATGTTCTATCTATATACACAGCTTCCAGATTTTTGAAGACTCATCATTATTGTATATTGTGGCTTCGATCCACCTTTGTAATATACGTGGTTTTCATACCTGTATCATATGATGTACTCAAATATTGTAAAGGAGCTAGTGTTCCAGTAAATTGAACATAACATCCTCAGATGTAACTTTGTATATGACATTACTATGTATTTGTTTCAGGTACTCTCTCTGCTCCATTGGATTTCTGATTTCTCCAAAGATAAAGATTATAATGTATTTCGGCCATCGTTTCCCTCTGACCTCACATATTAGGGGGCATCTGTTATCCACCTGAATGGCACCTCTCCGTTCGAGTGCCGACATCCCTCATGTTGGCACACAAAAGGACATCTATGGATTGAGGGTTGCCCAAAACACTATAGATAGGCTTATTATGAATTACATTCATCATCCATCCAGCTAGTTATTTTTACCCTTTTGCTATGTCAAGTCATATACGCGACTCTCTATATATGCAACTCGCGTGTCATACGTGAGTCTTGGTTGTTGCATGTTGCGTATATATGTATACGCGGGTTGCCTTTAGAGCAACTCTTGGATCATACGTGAGTTGCTAGTCTTGATACCCATGGATACTTACCTTTTACATTAAAAATAAAAACACGCGATTATTTGAGATTAGTTAAGCCATTTACCTTAATCTCATTAACTGTCTCAACCTCCTCAACCTTCGAAACTGCCTTATTTCACCAACTATAAATACAAGCCTTGGGGAGGGTGTTAGATATATACACTTGGAGAGCAAAGTTATGCTGGTGGAGTTTATACAGAAGTCTTTGGAGTAGTGGAACTCAGAATCCTTTGGCTGCAGAGGAGTCCTTGTCTTAGGCGTTGGGTTGTAATATGAACTTCTTCATTATTGTTAATAAAGAGAATCATTCTTCCATATTGTGTCTTCAATGTATCTCATGTATTGTGGTTTGAAAAATGTTTATGTTTCAGTATCATGTATATGATTTATCTAACCTCTTTATATATATGAATCATCTTGTATTTGGAAGATTGATCCTTGACAGGTGAAGGAGAAAGCATCCCTAAAGACTTTGGAGGAGAAGCAGAGCGGAAGAGGACAAGCTAGGATCAACCGTCGTGTATCGGGTGAGTCTTTCCCATCCTCCTATTTACTTTATTGCAATCTAGAGTCAATTGTCTGCAAGTTTATTGAGTATGTTGGTAACCCTATACCTTCAGTTATAAGGTGTTTATTCCTGTAGAACAAGTAGTCCATGCAAATTAAGGAAAGAAAAATATGGCGATGAGGCATCCAGCAGCAGCCGAGTAATATTGATGAATTATTTGTGGAGGGGCACCACCCACAATGGGATTAGTGTTCGTGAAAGGCTGTGCGAAGACTGGCTGGCCGTTGGGCAGCTGAGCCTACAGGGGGGTCGCGAATGGAGGATTAATGAAAGGTGACGATCCCGACTGGAAAATGGTGCCGCAATTTTGATTCACCCGTGGATGATCCATGGAGGACCAGACGGTCTGTCCATTCTTGTTCACCAATTGGAGAGCTCCGTTTTCTAGCAGGACCAATGACTAGTAGTCATTCGATGCATCGTTGTTACAGACATCGTTGTTATTCCCATCCATGATCTCCAAACCATTGTCGGAAAGCTGCAGAATGCAAGGATTCGTAGTCATTATGGGCTCACAAGGGGACTCCCACACGCTATGCTAAGCCACAGTATTGATGACGTCGATGTGACAGAAGTCGGCACCCAGCCCTCCAGCGGCCGCATTGGTCTGGTGCCTTATAAGCATCGCAGTGAAAGTGTCAGACTAAGATGTCATAAACACTTGCATCACTATTAATGGTGCACTTAAAGGACCCACCGTAGTGGAGATTCCAACCCTCAACGTCACAGAGGGACTGTTGAGGGCCGCTAGCACTTGGTACATTTGGCTTCGCTGAATACTTCCCGCAGCTGCCACACCTTGAGCTTCGACACACATCAATAACGTCCCTCGGCCTACCCTCAATAAAACTAACAGTCTTGTTAGTCCAACTATTAAATTTCTACCATGACCACGAGTACCTCCCCTTTCCATTGCCATTTCTGTAAATCCAGCTATCACAAAGGAGGCGAGACTGCAACCTAGAAAATGGCAGTGGCTAGTAATGGCACTTGCTGGCTTTGACGTCGGACGCTGCGATGACAGTGAATTGCTAACGCAAATGCATATATGGCAAGAGAGGAGATATGAGGTTGAAATGAATATGTGAATGAAAATGCGGAGTCATTGCAGCGATTCTTATTATTTTTAAAATAAACCCTAATCAATCTAATCGAATCAGCTGATTGAATAAAACCATTTTGTGCTAAGATGGATGGTAGTGAACAGGTGAACTGAAAAGTCAATTCATTCATTAGGTGATGTTTTCAAAACCACTCCATTCATTTCTTTATATTTGGGGATACATCAATTTGACTCCTTATTTAGAAAGATGTTTGGTTGGTTTTTGTTACAAGTAATTTAAGAATGATATATAATGTTATGTCATCTTTCGTTTTATTTTTTATTTTCAATTTTTCAATAACCCTTATAAAAGATGGCAATGGGAAGATGTACATTATTTGTATTTATGTCTACATAGGGATCGAAAAGGGAGGCATGAGGTTGATTCAGAGATTATGTGATCCAATTGAATTGTTTGTCTAAATTGTCTTCAAAATAAAGATTATTTTGTAATCGACTTCACTTAGGTTTACTTCGAAGAGATTTTTAAACAAAATTCACTTCGGTTCAATTGGAAGATATCATTACATATAAAAAAATAAATGTCTTCATTGTATCACAACAATAAATCCTTAAAATTATTATGCATGTAACACAAGCTAATATACTTGTGTTTTATATGGTTTTAACGCCTTCAAATTATTATGCAGGAAACACATCAAAATCTTGCAAGCTAATATACTCGTGTTTTATTGTTAGAATAATCAACCCATAGTTACCCATATTTGATATTAATTAATCATTTTTGTCTTATTCCTAGATTCTTAGATTCCTCACTATGTTTGTTGACTTCCACTTACACCTAGAAGTCAACACATGGTAAAACTGGGTCATGGAGCACTTTGGAATCATCCTGGAAACTTTTTTAACAACTCTGCTTTTATTTCTGGATTGGAAAAAGTGTAGGTCTATTTTTTCTTGCTTTACAACAGTTTTAAGGCAAAAAGGAAAAGCTATTCTAGAAGTAACTTCCTTGTTTTTTTCCCACATCATCCTCCATTTTCTCCAAACAAAAGAATGGATCTGATCTCTTTCCATCACTTATTAACTAGCCTATCTGATTTAGCCAATTTGTGAGAATCTTCTTAGATTGGAAAGTGTTTTATGCACCTATGGGGGATTTGACTAGTTTTAGTAAGGATGCTTTTTGACCAATTCGAATAGCATCCTTATTCTTTTGAATATCTAATGTAATTATATATTTGGAAAGCTTATTACTTGATGAGGTTGGCTGATGTACACTTATTCAATACATGATTGTGTTATGCTCCAATTTAAGCCTCATTTTCTGTGAATTTTGCATGTTTGGTTAGCAATTTTGTGAGTATAATTGTTCTACCACTTGGGTTCAATTTTCACATGGTATCAGAGCCTTTGTAGATATATTTCTCTCCTTCTATATTGTTATTGCATGTTCGACATCACTGACTAGGAGCACATTTTGCTGACTAGAGGGCACAATTGCTGAGATATGGACCAATCTCAAACAATCATCTTGAGTCCATTCAATTTATTTGAATGAAGAGCTGAGATGGAATATTGTTGAGAGAGAAAGGTCTCTACAAGGTTACCATGGAAACTGAGGCAGACCTCAATGCAGCTGCAGAGAAAATTAAATGGCACAACAAGAGGGATGAGGCCTATGGTCTTTTGTGCTTGAGCATTTCAAGAGACCTCCTCTTTTTATCTTGATGCATTGACATCACCTGAAGAGTTTTGTGAGAAGATTGAAGATATTTTTGGAAATATAGATGAGATGAGAGGACATCAAATCGAGAATGAATTGGTCTCCTTGAGTCCCAGTAGCTTCGAATCATTGAAACTCTACTTTTCCAAGTTTAAGACCCTCATTTTGTAGCTAAAACAGTGTGGGATTGAAAAGAAGGAAGAACAACTAGTCTTGACCATAATCTCAAATCTTGGTCCTCACTACTCAGTGTTTGTTTTGACCTTCCATGCCACCAAATTGATAGCTCAAACCTGGAAGATGCCTAAGCTTGCTGAGTTCATGGAATCCCTCACCCAAAAGCAAGAAAAATTGGTAATGATGGGAACCATGAAACCTTCCAAAGACTAAGCTTTGGTTGCTAGATATTCAAGGGTGGATCCAAAGGGAAACAAAAAATCCGAAAAGTCACCTAAGCAAAAGAGAGACAAGTCAAAGTCTCAAGAGGAGCCCTCAGGCTCCAAGAAGAATTTCTAGAAGAAGAAGAACAAAGGAGAAATTAGCAAGTGCACATACTACAGTAAGGGCTATCATCTTGAGAGCTCTTGTATGAAAAATCAAATTGACATGTTGACCCAAATCCTAGAGAAGAACATCATCTCCCTTCCTGATTGCTCAAAGAAGAGGGAAGGAGGATCAAATTCAGAAGACAAGGAAAGAGTACATGCCTTCGTTGATAGCACCTCAAGCTCACCTAGCTTCATCATTTATTTTGGAGCTTTTAGACATATGGTTTTGACAAGGGAGGCTTTCTCCTCTGTTGAAATTTCAAAAGGTCAAAAATTTTTCTTGGAAGATGACTCTCTCACTAACAGTATGGGGAAGGGAAGGATTGATCTTGACCATAGTTTCTTCAAAGATGTTTTATATGTTCCAGGTTTTGCCTCTAATATTTTGTCAGTGTATTAGATGAATCACACTGGGTCTCCAAAGAAAGTCATCTTCTCCCCCAATGAAGTCAAAATATCAAATATTTGGAATGGTAAATTCATAGCAAAAGGTGTTGTGGATCACACTTCGAAGGTATACAAGTTTTCCCATTTTCTACCATACTCAAACCCCTCTACTCTTCTCACCTATGCTAATGAGGAAATCAAGATTTGGCATGAGAGATTTGGCCATATTAAATATAAGTATATTTCTGATTTGAGTGACAAAGATATGGTCAGACAGTTACCAAATATTAAGTTTTCTAAGGGAGTCTACCAAGGTTGCATCCTAGGAAAACACCCAGAGCACAAATATGAGAGAGCTAGTCATGAGAGAACCTTTGCACCCCTTAAGTTAATCCACAATGACATTGTTGGTCCATTCCCTCATATGTCCATGAGTCAATCCAAATACGCACTCACCTTCATATATGACTTTTCCAGGTATTGTTGGGTCTACTTCCTAAAGCAAAAATCTGAAGTTTTTGACCTCTTCAAGGTCTTTCAGGCCTTGGTTGAGAACCAACCTGGGAGGAAAATCAATATCCTCATATCTGACAATGGTGGTGAGTATGTCAAGTATGAGTTCATCCATTATTGTAAGGATGCAAGTATCCAATTGCAACATTCTATTCCTTACACACCACAACAAAATGGTGTTGATGAGAGAAAGAATAGATCACTCAAGGAGATGGCTGTTGGTGCAAATGATCACCAACAAAACCCAGTCAACAGGGGTCCAAACTCTGTCGACACTCTACTCACCATGATCTACCTAAGCATCGGCCCAGACAGGTTTTACCCCGTCCAATAACACCCGCAGAGCAGATGAAGTCTCACCTGAGATGTTCAAGGGAAAGCTGACAAAACCAAGTTTTTGTAGAAAAGAAGAGGATTAAGGGCATCAGTGCTTTATCAGATCTAACTATTCATTTAATCATCACTAATTGGTAGATTGCATCATTTAGTCACAACAGAAACATCACATGCCATAAATAATCATACTATCACATAACATCATTCATAAGAAGAAAATCATTGCATCATATGTCTCACATACTCGTCAATTGATTATAGAAACAAAGAAAGAAGAGAAAAAGATAATAACCATTCTGAACAATCTCATTTATTTGTATTACAATAGATCACAAATCCAAACGAGACATTACAGTGAATTCTTAGTCATAAATCAGAGATTCATATCCTAGAGTTCTCCAAAGACTACTCTCCAAAACTTCTCAACCCTTAGCTTCAAAAATACTTCCCCTAATCACCTTACTTTTATTCACAATTCTTCCCCTATTTATAGGCTTGTGTCTTTAAATTTATTGTCCACTTCTAACTAAATTCTAACTAATTTTCTAACAAATGACCAATATCCGCAAAATATGGTCCAAAAGTACAAAACGTGACACAAAATAATCCAAATTAGTCTATATTCGTCCTGTCACGTTGTCTTCGTCTTGCGTGGTTTTTTCTGGGCTTGCGTAGCATCCGTGATGCTATGCAACTTACCCCAACCCCTTGCCAACAGGCCCCCAACACAGTCTTGTGGATCATCCTCGATCCATGCCAAGTGGACATAGTGTACTCAACAACCTTATCAAGTTAACACTACACAAAAACAACAGTGAGCCGTTTACCTGGAACCCATCTAACTGTGCAATTTTCTGGAACTGCTACCTCTGAAATACACAGCTTCTTAACTCTGCACACCACTGCAACCTCTTTGTCTTATGGGATTGTCTTGCTTCTTCAACCATAATTACTGGTCGTTGAACTTCTTTGGACTCACTGTCACCATCTGCAGCTGCAAATTATGATGCCTCCGTACCCCCTTTAAAATCCTGCTAGCTTTCATAACTTTGCCATTCCCTCCATTCATGTTGAGCTAGGGCTTCCTGAATTCAAGTTTGTTCCCTATTCCTTTAGACTTAGTCAAGTGGGGCAAGAACTATAGCCCCTTCCGAATTCCTAGTGGGTGTCTTAGTTTCCACCTCAGACCAACTGGGAGAAATATAGCCAAGGATGACCTTGCTAGGAACTACCGAGCTAGCCCATATACTTGCAACTTCTTCTGCAATTTCAACTAGGAAAGCATTCTCCCTCAAATTCTCCCCCGTATCAAGGGTGCTCTGCATATCACTTTAAGTTTTCGCTTCCTACTACCTCACGCAATGGAGCTTCCTACAACCGCCCTACGGATCACTGCTGTGACTTCATACAATGCAACTTCACACAATGCAACTTCCCCTCATGGTGTTCTCTCAGTGGCTGACCATCTGCTTATAACACCACTTCAGTTTGGATAGCATGATTGTCATATTAGTTCATCATTATGACTAAACCATGCATTAACAATCTGATTACACCGTTGATTTTGTTAACATACCACTTAGATCTGCCATCATGAGACCTGATGTCATAACATGTCATCGTTCATTTGACTTAATGGTCATTATTGAGTGCTTATGTGATGTTCGGTCATCGTCCTTCGATGCTTCTGATTCCTCCCTTTTTCTCCGCCACTCCATTTTGTGTAGTCACTTTTCTTAGTGCATCCACTTCCTTTCGCGTGACAACTCTCTCCCGTGCAATCGCTCCTTCCTAGTGCATCCCTTTTCTCTTGGCATGGTCCCTTTTTCTTAGTGCAGCCCCATTTTTCTTGGTGCAGTCCTGTTTGCTTGGTCTAGTCCCTTACTCTTAACGTAGTGCCACCGTCAATGAGTGGTGTTGTCCGACTAGCCATGTTCACTAGTCTTGTTCTAGTGCTGGATATGTCACAACCCTACAGCTGCTACGATGGATCTTTCAAACTATGCTGCTGACTCCTCTACTTGTGCATCCAATCCCTCCTCGTGCACCATTCCTCTGGTTATCTACTTATCTACATCCTTTTTTTTCCATTGCACAGTGCTCTAGGCATCACATGGTCCTCCCCCCATTCGATAGGGCTTCAAGAAACTACCATTCACCGGCTTTGGCACCACTGCTCCATCTAGTTTTTGTAATTGAACTCAACCTCGAGAAGAAATAGAATTAACAAGATAAGGACCTAATCAATACATCTGGAGCTTACCTGGGTGCTTGAGGAACTTGCTGTCATAGAGTAGCACTAAATCTCCTTGCTGAAACTATTTGTTTTTTATATGGTGAGCATGCCAAGCCTTCTATCCGTCCTTCTCGAAACGCTGATGGAATCCTGAGATAAAACAATCTTCTTCGAGTTGTATCAACTGCGCAACACACTCCTCTAGCGCTACCTCATCATCCATTCATGTTGTGGTGAAAACACGCAGGCTAGGAACAATGTATTCCATAGGCATGATAGCCTCTTTCCCATACACAAGTTTGAATGGTGTTTTCCTCATCAACCTTTTGCAAGTAGTGCGATATTCCCACAACACTACTGGCACCTTGAGATCCGAGTCATCTATGTTAGTGTTACATAACTTTGTGAGTGCTTGTTCCAAAATCTTGTTGAAGGCTTCGATGGTCCCATTCACCTGCAGATGATATGGCGTGATCCTCTTGTGTTGAATTTGTAATTCCTCTATTAGTGCTAGGATTGTGTGGTTGATGAAATGGCTATCCTGGTCACTCATCAATATCCTTGTACATCCAAACCATGTCACTATATTATCAAATAGGAATCATGCTTCCATTGCAGCAGTGAAATCCAAAACTAGTGCAGCTTCTGCCCATAGTGTCAAGTAATCGATTGCTGTGATTATGTACCGTGCACCAGTTCACTTCCCCGGGTGGTTGATTGGACCCACAAAATCTACATCCCACTTATCAAAGGTTGCAAAGTTACCTGTGGTACCAGTGGAATTTCATTCTATCGTGATGGTTTTTCGGTGTGTTGACAGACATCGCAGCTCCGTGCATAGTCTGTCGCATCATTATGTAGGGTGGGCCATCATAGTCCTGCGCGAAGCACCTTTCTTGTAGTAGCACGACCCCCGTAGTTTCCACCAACAACCCTACATGTGCTTCTACCAAAATATGCTCCTGTTCAGGTGGTAGGATGCATCATCACAATATTTCATATGGTCCCATCTTATACAGGTGTCCCACAATCAACTGATAATTAGAAGCTTTAACTACCAATTGTTTCTTTTGACTTGTGGAAATCTCTTGTGGGGAAACTTCTATTGCCAAAAACTGAAGTATTGGAGCATAGTGGTCATCGGCCATGTGAACTCGAAATATTTGTGCATTAGGCAGTCCTTCTTCAATATTGCTAGGTTCTTCACCTGTCTTGATTCTGGACAAGTGATCAGGGCCAGCATTCAAGTGACCCGGCTTGAAAATAATTTCAAAATCAAACTCCTGGAAGAGAAGTAGCCAGCGTCATATCTCCCCCCCGAATACAGGCTTTTTGACCAGACACTTCTACGTTGAATGGTCAGTAAACATATTGAAGTGGCCACCTAACAGATAGTTCCTAAATTTCTGCAGTGCATAGACCATTGCCAGACCTTCCCTCTTTGTGGTCGTATAGTTTTTCTCGACAAATGACAACTTTCGACTAGCAAAAGCGATCAGGTGATCCAAATCTCCTTCACCCGGCTGGGAGAGCACTACTCCTAATGCAACAGAATATGCGTCAACATGGACATGGAACTCCTTGTTCCAATCTAAGAATACTAGTATAGGCGCCGAGGACATCTTGTCCTTCAGTGTGTCAAATCTTCCTTGACACTCTAGACTCCAATTAAGTACAACATCTTTCTTCAACAGTTTCTCCATGGGGGCAGTGATCGTAGCATATCCTCTAATGAATTTGCGATAGTACCTAGTGTGGCCCAAAGCATCTTTATATTAGTCGGTGGTGGAAAACTCAAAATGAGCACTATCTTTGCAGGATCGACCAGTAACCCTTTCTTGCACACGATGTGTCCCAATAGTATCCCGAATGGTGCACAAAAAATACACTTTTTAGAGTTCAACGCGATCTGATGTTGTCGACACCTTTCCAGCATGAGTCAAAGGTTTGCCAAATGATCTTTGATTAGACCATACACATCCAATCATCCATGTATACCTGTAATAAATTTTGAATGAAATCTTTAAACATCGCGACAACATATTGATAAAATATTGCAGGCGAATTCTTCAGCCTAAAATCCATCACTGTATATTGGAAGCATCCCCATTGTATAACAAATGTTGTCTTATGTCGATCTTCCTTCATGATTTTGATCTGGTGATAACCGAAAAATCCATCTTTGAAGGAATACATTTCTTGACTGCCTACTCCTTTAAGGACTTCATATCTGAATGGGGTCGGAAATGGTTCATTCATACAGGCATCATTCAGTTTTTGTGAATCGACACAAATCCAGAATTCAACCATTTTCTTATCTTGGACCTCCATGGGACTGATCCATTCTGACTCTTCTACAGGCCTGATAATCCCGACATCCAAGATCCGACCGAGTTCAGCCTTGACTCTTTTTGTGTACTGTGGATTCAAGTGATACATTCTTTGTTGCACCAATTTTGCATATGTATTTAATGGGATTTTCCTTTCCCCCAGGTCACAAAGTATTCCCTTCATTTCTGAGAATTTTGTCAGAAATAGGTCTTGAAACTCATGCAACAAATCTGTGATTTTTTCCATCGTCTCCTCATCCCAATAGTCCCCAACACTAGCAAATTTTGGGTTTTGTATTGTTCCAATGTTAGCCTTCCGCATCTTCAATGGTTGATTCATTGGATTAGTCAGCAAATATGGTGCTGCGACATCACTACTTCCTTCTGTCTCCATAATATTAGCATTTCATAGCTCATCATCATCTTCAGGTTCACAGAAACATTGTAACATTCCATCATGGACAGGACATGGCAGTGCGTATGTGGGTCGACTGGATATGCAACCGGAACCACCTTCAATACCACATCCTGAATTATCTGTAGTGCATTGTTGACATCTGGATTGGTATCTACAAAACTAAATGTATGCGCAAAGCAAATAGTCAGCTCCTCCCAAGTAGTTATTTCTCAGCGCAACTGTGCGGATATGTACCATGACCTTGGCATTTCGTCTAGGGTGTGAACAAAGGCATGGACCCATTCATCTTTTGGTCATGATGTAGACAAAGTTTGACATTTCCCTAGGTGACCCCTAAGGTCCATCTGCCCATCATACCTTTCAGTGGGATATGTTTCTATATCATCGAACCATAATGTCAGCAATCGTCATCATTACGCCCATCTGGTAATACACTTCTTATGAGTTTCCCACCAGCGGGCTGGAGTAGCCTTCAATGCTTCTTCCATAGCCAATAATCACTTGGGTTCTAATACCTTCTCTTCAAAACATGTTAAGAATGATGGCATTTTAGGTAACCCCTCATAAATTGGTAACTCTACAAGCTCATTCGCGACATGACATAGCGACTATATGATCATGAAACATTTTCTGATTTGGACCTCATGTATGCTGTTTTTCCAATTTTCTAATGCATCATCAGAATCATAAGACATAGAACTAGCACTGCGCCAACCAATTTCACCATCAGTAGCCAGGTGGATATAATCCTCTGAGATGTTGTACATGTGATCCCATCCCCTGATGAATTCATCTTTCACTGGTTCAATGTATCATCGACCTTCGTTCGGATCCATAGGTGCGATGACTCTAATATCTTGGTTCTAAAACGTCATCATTCTCTTCTTAATGTTAATTACCGCCATGCTATCATTGGCCCATCCAATCCCCAGTAGTACGGGATAGGATCCTTCCCCGTTTACAATTTCAACCACATCAAAATCAGCGTGGGTCTGCATACCTTCCACATCTAAGACTATTAAATTGAGCACATAGATCTATAGATCAACACAAAACTCACAATAAGAGATCACACAATTTACTCAGTGATTGAAGAATGAAATAGTGTAGAAATGGATTAGAACTGTGAATGCTTTCATTAATCAAAACTAATTACATAATAATTACAATGAAGTACAATGGCTAAATAGCCATAAGCAATTTGAATTCATGTGAGGAAATTCGAATTGATTAGACTCTACTTGGCTGAATGGTTAACTGACCTTGTCTAAATCATTATCAGAGTTCATCGGAGTTCTAAATCACAACTCAAGTGTTTATTTCAGTGTTAAATAATCTTAGCTAACTGTGGTAGGTGAGGAATGCACCGCTCCTGCATGCAGCCATGCAAACCTAGTGCTAATTGAATCTAAAGGACTAGAACTAAATGTAACTGACTCCTAATTGATCTTGACTAGTCACCAACTCAACCCAATTGACCTGGGTTGGTATTGGCACTCGTAGTGGCTCCTAAATGGATGCATGTAAGTGAAATCATTAGAAGTAGGCCTCAATTAGTGTTCCCCACACTTTAGTAACTGGAACATGTTCCCCAATTAGGCCAAGTGGACCCAATGGTGCTAGTGACTAAAAATAGACTTGATGGACTCCCAATTTAGACATGACTTCCGATTTAGACATATGACCAAACTAGACAAGGGAGGATTAATAATTCTAACACCCCCCCTTAATGCTAACTTGTACGATATGTGGGACTTGGTAACTAAGACCATAGGTCACCCATTACATTAAGCAAAGTAAAGTAACTTCTCAATACAAGGAGCTGGGGAAAAAATCACATGGGAAAAAAAGTCCCCCCTCTAACTAAGCAGAGAGAATCATGATTCAAGTTTGAAAAAATTGAAAATGTGTCATTGCAATCTCTGTGATGTAGAAAAACATCATGCATGATGTTCTGTGCACAGGTATCCTGGGGCCTGGCATGTAGACTTCTTCATCATCTTCCAAAATGATGATGGAAGGAAGGAGGAATGTAACCTTTATCTCTTGTTGGATGAAGAGGTGTATGATTAGCTTTATTCTTCTGAATTTGGTGAGATTGAGCTCTTGACATGTAGAATATTACATGGAGTCTATTGCATCTCTCTAAAGGAGGTAAGATTGCATGACATAACGCAAGGGTCTTTCCCTTCTGAGTGCCAGTTTGATTTCCAATCATCTTCCTAGCTTCCAATTTGGAAGGAGAGACTAGATTTGGATATTGACGTATGATCACTGATCCAAAATGGTTGAGTCAACTTCATAGTTGCCAATATGAATATTCATGCGCATCTCCTTTCATGTATTTTTATTATGTAAAGAATTCACCGCATAATCCTTTTGGTCCCTTCCTGGTCGGTATAACAGCCTCTCAATTTTGACAAGAGCCTCTAGATCTCTTGCCAGTAATAAGCAACTTTCAAAGAATTATTGCAAGGTACCATGCTGTCGCAATGGTCCAACCTCTAATGAAGAATAAAAAAAGAAGGCATTTCATAGACAGGTAACTTACCAAGATTTTGTCCAATCTCCTCAAGAGTTTCAAGGAATGTCTCTTTCTTAGTTGCAATATCAAATGCTGCTTTCTTCCTCCCAGCCAATTGAATTTGTGGTCTAGTTCCATCCTTTCCAGTCATTGCACCTCCACAAGTGACGATGACAACATCAACATCCTTTTCTTAGGGCTCTGTCGAGATCGTCACAGCTATCGTCCCTTGATTCTGATTCAGTGGTGCATTCTGAGTAATCAGTTGATTCTGGTTCAATGGTGGGTTCACATCCTATTTCTGAAGTGGACTTTGATTTTGCACCTATTTCTGCAGTTGGTTATAGTTTTGCAATTGGTTATGGTTCCGCAACTGAGGAGTGTTACCAATGTGCCACCTCGTGATCAATTGTGAGCAGCTCTCAATAGTATGATCCATCATTGTGTAGTATGTGCATATGCACTGCAAATGTGGGCAGTCCCTCTGATAATGCCCAAACACCCCACAGTTATAACATTGGATAGATGCATGACCTCGTCCTCCTCCTCTTCCAAAGCCTCTGCCTTGTCCATAGAATCCTCCATTAAATCTTCCTTGCTATTGGTACTATGGATGAGCCACCTATTGCGATGGGGTATTCGGCTGCTGTTGAACATAGTTTGCAGATTGAACATATTGGGGTTGCAGCTGAGGCATTGCCATTTGATTGTACTGTGACTGAGGATGAGGCACAAATTGGGGTTGCGGTTGCAACTGTATGAATTGTATCTACGGCGATGGTGTATACCGCGGTTGTGGTCTATAGTTTACCACTTGAAGTTGCGGCTACAGTTGCTATACTGTGCGATGATATTCTCCCTTTACAAAGTAGTAATTGTATGTTTTGTCCTGAATCAAATCATATGCATGATAGTATTTCTCTTCGTGCCCCATCAATCAACAAAAGGAATAATAAATATTAGCTGGCTTTGACACTATATTATGCATGTAGCTACATTCTTCATGGCAATGTCCATAAACCTAACATATGCGACACTAAGGAAAGTTGATGCAACTGAGTGGGTTTGGCGCCCCAGACAGCAGATAGTTCTGAAAGTCTAGGCACGTGTCTTTTGTGTTTCCATCCACGCGACATGGAGTGCACCAAAGATATTCACGACTCTCCTTCCCTTTCTTAATGTCTTGCAACTACAGCATTAAGTTTTATAGCTGCACCTGGTTCTAATTCATACCAACAACATTCTCCCCTATTGGTGAAGCGTTCAACTTCATTGTGATCTCTAGAGCCTCACTCTGTGTCGCGATCTTTTGCTGCATCAATGGTTGGCATATATGAGATACCAAAGCGGCGATAAACCACTCTTTATGCTAGACATCTCTCATCTCAAAGCTGACTCGTGCCATCAATGTCTTGAACCTCTGGTCAAAGTCCCACATAGTCTCATTAGGAAACTGCTTAATCTCTTTTCGTTCAGTAATGTATTGGGCCTCAGACTTAGGCTTCTAGAATTCGTCGATTAGTCCTTATTGGACTTCGTCCAATGTTTTTGCATGTGTCCCCATAGGAGCCTGAATGAATTTCATGAACCAATCTAGCGCACGACCCCACAACATAGTCGCTAGTTGGACTTTATTGACATCATCGTCGGAGGTTTGTCGAACTGTCCACACTGCCTCATAGAGGAACCAGTACTGCTTGAGACCATCAGTCCCATTCCCATGAAACAAAGGTAATTTAGTGTCATCTCCTACCTTCCTCGGCCTTCTTCCTATTGACGTTGATCTACTACTAGAATGTTGTTGACACGTTGGGAAAGTTGACGCAGAATTTGTGGTTCTCCTTGAGTTTGAAGTAGTGCACGGAGGTGTGGGAACAGTGCTTCTAGGGTTTGATATTGCAAGTTCTCTAGGCGTAGCCTAGGTCTGGTCATCATCTTCTTTGCGATAGGGTTTCTTCATCCCTTGTGGTTGTCCTTCACAGTTTTTCGTTTTGATCATAGTAGGACCTTCCACTATCCTTTTCCTCTTCTCCTATCAAAACCTTTCTCCTCCCCTTGTAAAACCACTTTCTTCCTCGGATTTCATCACAGTCTCATTGAAACTTGCACCCATCTACCCCTTACCTTCCTATTCTTCTCCCCCCTCTAGTTACGGTGTCCACCACCTCCGAACACTAGAGTTTTACTAATCTAGGTGCATCTTTAGTATGCCCTTCTCACAAACAAGCATTTTAATTGACAATAGTAGAGACAATAAGAACCTACCTCTGGGTCCATTGTAAAATTATTGTTCTACTTTGCTATAGGATTTGGTAGTATCGACTGCAAATTTAGTGACATATCCCTCCAGGATACTATCCAACCAGATCGCAATAGCTCGCGACGCCTGGTTGTCAATTTCTTGTAGCTCCATGATTAATTCAGGGGTCCAAGATGTTGGTTCTGCTCCTTGAAAATTTGTCTTCTTGTATGTAAACTACGCCAACCACTTGTACGATATAATGGAAAACTCTCAGAATAAATACCCATGAGGACTGTCGTGTATGTAATTCACCAACCATTTTTTTGTTGTCATTCCATGATTCTTATTTTCTGTTTTAGCAAATTGTCACAAGTTTTGGTCAAACAGATCTTGGATTTCTGGTCATGTCGAAAACCACATCCACTCCTTTTGCGGATGCCACATATCCTCTCCTCAGTCGCAACAAGGTCCCAGCAATGGAACCATTTTTTAGTGCAAACCCTCACCAACAAAACCCAGTCGACATGGGTCCCAACTCTGTCGACACTCTACTCGTCACGATCTCCCTAAGCATCGTCCCAGACAGGTTTTATCCCATCCAGCAACACCTGCAAAGCGGATGAAGTCTCACCCGAGATGTTCAAGGGAGAGCTGACAGAACCAAGTTTCCATAGAAAAGGATAATATTAAGGGCATCATTTATTTATCATATCTAACTAGTCATTTAACACTAGTGTAAAATGAGAGATTAGTGACAAAAAAAATGACTGAAATCCGCATATTAATGACCACTTTTGGTTTGGCGATCGCTGGTGGCTAATTTATGGTCTTTTATTACGTGACCAAAATTGGTCATTTATAGCTTGTCGGTTGGTCATTAATTTGGTCATATATTTGAATCAATGACCAAATATATGACCACATTTATGACCAAATTAATGACCACATGACAAGCTAGAATATGACCAAATTTGGATGCGTAATAAAAGACCGTAAATTAGCGACCAAAAGTGATTTTTGGTCATTGATCTCATTTATTGGCATCTAATTTAGTCATTTTTAGTCATTTTATCTGTGGTCATTATATTTTAGTAGTTTTAATGGTGTCCATTACTGATCAATATAAATTTTTAATATGATATTATGTTTAAATTAAAAAAAGAATCATACATTATTTATCATCATCTAATACACATTTGAATTATGCAATGTCACATTATAATTAATTAATAATTACAACATTGGTACATAATATAAAGTACAGCCATATATATAAGTTTTAAAACACATAAATTATATTATATGAAATGTCAAAAGTATTACAATAAATATGAGTTTTCTCAAAAACTCATATTAATATCCATACAACTTTACAGGAAAATCATCACTTTTCAAAATATTACAATGGCTAAACCATCCTACTTGCACTTGGCTAAAAAACCATACTTAGATCCCACGTCAACAAATTCAAACCATACTCAGCACTAAATCATACTTAGATCCCACGCAGTAGCTTCAAAACCATACTTAGCAGTTTGAAAGCCTCAACAACAAGCTCTTCATACTTAATGGAAAAGCCTCAGCAGCAGGCTCTTCATACTCAATGGCCCACTTATAAGTTGAACTCACTCCTGCAAAATCCAATAAAAAATATCACTTGTAAAGTACAAAAACAATGAACTGTAAAGTAGAAAAACAATGAAGCAAATTATTTATAATGTTCAACAACTAATAACAATAACCAAGATCATGTGCAAAATAGGAAAATCTAATCTAACAATTTAAGAATTGGTTAAAATTAAAATTGAATGACTAAATCTACACTATTTAGTACCTAAGAAAAGTAAAACTCAACTCTAAACCAGGAAATGGATTTCAACATGAAAGATAATCAACGAATCCACAAAACAATTATGCTCAACTGCACAGGTATAAACCTGCATACATAGTGCAACCTGTGAAGAAGTTCACACCTATATGTCATTTGGTTAGTGAATGACATGAAAACTATGGAAACTGATGAATGATTTAAGAAAGTATCAAATCCAACGTCCAAAAGAATAAATAATAGATTTCTTTTCCCGTGGAGTCACCATTCTGCTTTGTATGATTTGGTGCAAAAGTGTATTGAAATGCACTCAAACACAAGTTGGAAATGTTGGTGCAACAAAAAAGTAAAATGTATGAATTGTGTATGTGAGAAAAGATATATAAACCTACTTTCCCAAATATGCAATAAACATAAATCAAAAGAAAAGAGGGAAGTGAAACCTTAGGGAAAGTTGCTTGACAAGCTGGCCTTATTGGAACAAGAGAAGGTGAATTGAAAAGAAGAATTGTCCTTTATGGCCCTGCACACAATGACAGCAGAGGACCAACGTTACAATTATCGGGAAATACTAGGTTGATTATGTAGAGGATGATTGTATTTATACTATATAAGATTTTCCCAAAGGATGGTATCTAAGTAGAGATGTTTCGCAGTCTTTGTCCATGAAATTTCCTTCCTACACCCTAATTATTTAGAAATTTCATACATTATCATTGGCCTTGATATTAGTGTTTGTCAACATTTGAATATTCAAATATCTACAAATGCTTCAAATCCTATTATGTGCATAAGCCTCCTATGGCAAGAGAAGTCCATAGTCAATATTAAGTTAAATATTTCTATTATTACCAAATTCAGTATTATATCTAATACCATAAGTTGCCAAATTATTCAATAGTGACACAATATTGCCAGTTAATTTACTAAGTTCAAGAAGTACAACATTTTTTCATTTTCAGCAAAATACATGACCCTAATTACTTTATGTCCCATTTCAAATTTAGTATTATGATTTATCTGGTCAAAAAGATATTGTTCTGATTACTTCACAAATATCCTTAGCTCAATTGCTACAGGCTATCTATAAAATGCAAAAACCTGAAAATAACAACTCCAATGATATTAACTTTAAATTTAACAACCAAAAACATTTACAAAAGTTGATATTAACAACTCCAATGATATTAACTTTAAATTTTAAACCAAAAACATTTACAAAAGTGTGTTGTAGTTTTAGGTAGCTTATCTATTAAAACTACAATTATAAACATTACATCTTTAGTAATATTGATAGAAACCATGGAAACCCCAATAGCAACACCATGTTCATTGAAATGGGGACTAGCATTAACCTACTAGATCATATGTTCTTTGTTCGCCAGCTGAATCGCTACATCTTCTGTTTGAGGTTTTCCAGTTTCCAAAGCTTTCAATTTCAACATAACTCCTGCAGTTTCTATATGGAGAATAACCTGCATAACGTTAGTTTCAAATTCACTTCAATGAGTCCAATCTAAGCTAAAAGATAACTGGGAGAGCTATTGAAATGGAATAATACACTTGCACATGCATGTTAAGGAAAATGTTATCACAGCTTTAGCAGAAGGAGTACCCTAGACATGCTGAATGAACTATGTTAGACATAGCATATAGGGCTTTAGAACCGTTCATCTTCCTTTGGTTTGTACTTCATTTTCTAGCTTTGAGGACCTACCCAAAGTGGAAAAAATCCCTCTTCCACTAACAATTCTTGTCTCCAGACGTACTCCTTGTAGGTTGTCCAATAACATTTTGGCATCCATTCTCATATAGTGTCGTTGTTACCCCTATTGATAAGACAGGAGTAGCTGTAGAACTACAGGAATATCTCTCATAATCAGTTAAAGAGCAAAATATTGATCTTCCAAGTGATGATTATTAATATTCACCCATTTTCTACCTGGAAGGATGTTCTAATTATTTTCAGATGGCAGAACACATATCATTAAAAAGCCTCTGAAATTTAAAGTTTGTTCAATTTCTGTTTGAATGAGTTTGTCAATTAAACATCTTATAGATGTTCTTTTCTTGGAATGTACTATTTATTTGTGTAAAATCCCAGATTTAATTAGAAAATAACTATTCAATTCACATGTGATCTAATAAGGTTAGAGTGAATTCCATCAACATCCAGGTCTTCCATTTTGTGCTAACTTCTCATACAATTTAATGGCCTTGCAGATCTTCAAGATGACAAACAATTTTTTGCTGACCACCCTAGTGTTGTGCCTATATCAACTCCTCAAGTACATAAACTTTCCATTCCATAATGGAGCTATCAAAATAAAAATTTTACTAGCATATTTTATATTGAAAGAGTTTCTAGGAAACTAATGTTTCATGACTCGTATGGCTTTTATAACACCATTCTCTATCCAATCTTCTTTACAATTTAAAGTCAATAACTTCACCTGGTGATAGTCTTCAGTGGGTTGAGATAAGTGGTTCTCTGAGTATTGCATTTCTGTACTAAATTCAAATTTTATAGAAATAAAGACTCTCTCTCTCTAACAAGTTTTCCCATTCTTGGTTTTGCCCGGACAATATGCTGAAAAATACTTGTCTGAAATTTCACGATGTGCAAGTCTCTTTAATTTTCTGCCTATAAAAATGATGTTCTTACTGTCTTTCAAAGTCTGAAATTTTTATGTGAAAATTACAATAATCATTTAACTGGGTTGGGTATTATTTCATTAAATTTTACTTGAAACTACGCTGGGTTTGAACACCAAAAACTTTCAACCTGATCCCACACCAATTTGGTTTTTGAAATCTAGCCTCATTTTGCTATTGGAGCCTAAAGTGCCTACATGACATGATCCCTTTAGGTCTTTTAGGCACAAAGATCAGCCAAGGCTGCATAGATTACTATTACATCTAGTGCTTAATGTTGTCAATTATTTGACATAGGACAATATTAGTGCATATAAATGTACATCAATATATATGTACACATGCCCATCTTTTGTTTTTGCAGTCTTTTGCAACACTTCTCTAATGTCGACTTGATAGTTATTCTGAAGGGCTTGAATACATAAATATAAAATAATGGACTATGCGCTCAAATCAATGTTTGATCATTCCACAGTATGTTCCTTGGACCATTTATGGGAATGGAGAAGGTCAAGGGAGGATACAAGGCCATCAAACTTTTGAATTTATGAATAATATGGAAGTCATTGTCTAAGTATTTAACAGGTCAAGTATAAAATCTGAAAATGTTAAATTAATACTTTCCTAACAATTGAAGCAAAAATTATGCATACCATATCCTCCTCCTTGCTTAATGATTCACTTGTCCCCACAGATGAACAACTTTCCAGTTTAAAGGGAAAATCCCAGTGTATGGTATCTTGCCACAACCAGTCTCGGATTGTTTGGCATTCTTGCAGCTCCACAGAAGATGCTTGATTGCTTGTCTTGTCACGGAGCACATGCTATCATTATAACCTATAGAATGAATCATGTCTATCAGGGACCAACCATCTCAGAACTCTAGCTTTAAAGTATGTACTTGCTTTACAAATTTCCCTGAAATTTCCAAAGCTACCTTAGTTCATGATCTTAGGCCACCCATATTTCATTAAGTCTTTTTTTAAGAGAAAATCACGTGGGTTCTAATGTAAATCTCTTTTGTCCTCTAGTCAAAGGTCCTACATTGAACCATTTCCAATCCTTCAAAGTGAGACCTTGCACGTCTAATCTTTTTTTTCATGGGATGGTTTGAGGTATGACTCTATGAAGAGATTATTTGTCTATTGCATGTATTATGTGCCTTTGACCATGTCTAATCTGTACTCTCCATAGAATCCAATTGCCTAAAGTCTCAACACTCAAGTACCACCATGTATGAAAGCTTATGTTGGCCAAAAATTAACCTGAGAAAAAAGGAGCTATACATATATGTTTTTTCTTCAAAGGTTCTATCTGAAAGGGACCTTTTGCTAAGTCCCCAACACATAAGGTTCAATCATTAACTAAAATATAGGTCTATTTCTAGCTAGTGGTTATAATGAATAAATGGCATACGATGTATTACAGTGCAAAATTATTTTCTTACCCTGTTTAGATCTGGAATGTCGTCATCACCTTAAGGCTTACTCATTATACAGTCCATAATTATAGGAATAACATCATCTAACACAATGAAGGGTGTGTGCCATTAGAATTTCAGAAATTTACTACAATTCCAAGCATTCTACCAAGGCATTTTTTGTTTGTCCCGGGGTTAGTTGATTTACTCAATTAAAGGTTTGAAAGCATCCATGGGGAACTATCTTCTTTTATTTTCATTTTGTGACTTATTTGGCTACAATGAATGAAAAAAATTCTATGCTTAATTTCTGATGCAAAATATGGAGGGGAGGAAGAGCCTAAATTGTGTCCATTATTGGTCAAAACTGTGGGTGCACCTAAGATAAGATGCTATGATTATTTTCATGTGCTCCTATTTGAAATTATGTAATTGTTGGAGTTGAATTCTCTATATATGTGGGAAAGGAAATGTATTCAAAATGAAGCTTTCCCTCTAGAACTCCTTGTATAAAAGGTCCCATAGTTAAATTTGTGAGTTGGCATTTACTACTTTCCCAATCAATAAGCATCTTTGAGTCACCCAACACATGAGGCTTCCTAATTCCTTGGTTGCAACTGTTTTCAGAAGCAACCACAATGAAAAAATCTCAGGTCTAGAGTTTGTTCTAGGAGAAACACTGTACTTAAAAGAAAAGTAATGGAGAGAACATGAGGAATCACACTAGCCCCACAATTACGTGGAGTCCCTTAACAGGCTCCATCAAAGAAACCCCAGGAAAAGGAGGTGTTTATCATTGGCTACAATAAGGGTCTCGGAAATATCTAGGAGGGGCCTTCAATTACTCTATAAGACAGTCTAATGGAATGGGAAACTCATCCTATAGATAAGGAGGAATCCTAAAATGATATCTTATTTCTGGATGGCCAAAGACCATGCAAAACATAATAGGGAAGAGCCTTACACTCTAAAACAACCTTTCCAAGTGTACATTTAACCATCAATAAAACCTCACTCGATACAAACCTTGAGAAAGGAAAATTTACAAAGAGGTGATCTACTAATTGGAAGTCCTGATTGCACAAGACACACCAATTGGGACCATTTCAATACCTTTTATATGCATTTTCCCTGGTTAAGGACTTTATTGGAGAATTAACTACTTAAAAACCTAGTTTTTAAAGGATTTCTAATTTCCAGATATGGAACCACCATCAATGACCTTTCCTCAAGTATTTCTCGAGCAAAATATTCGCCAGAGCTTCATTTCCGAGCTTGTTAGTAAGAGTCCCATGGGATTTATTTCTTGACCACCTCAACTCATCATCCTCATCTTGAAGAACATATGCACAATGATTGAATTGAACGATGTAAAGGGACCATTCCTATGCAAGATTTCTTGGATGTTCAAGTCTTCAGTTGTATACCAGTTCTGCAACCAACCACCAGGCCTTACATGTTTGGAGGTTCATCTAATAGACATTTTGGACTCTAGAGGTTCATCCCCATCTGTAGTTATAATATTGCTTTGGAAAATTTTGTAGTTGTCAATTTTAATTCACATTCTTAAGTTATAACATATTAGACTGCTTCAGATATCTGATTTTTAACCAATTTGATTCTTGAATAATCACTTCAAACTTGTAGATTTGTAAATTTGTCTTTGGCCATCTTTAGTTTAGCCAGAGTAACATTTTGTGATCACAAACAGGCCAATGATAGGGTTAAGCCTCAAGAATAGGCCAATCATGGTTGAAATAATTTTGTTATGCATCAACCAACCTAATCTTTCATTTAGACAATTCCATTTTCCTAACTATTTGTTACTTGGAACTCTCCAAAAGATCCAAAAACAATAAACATTTGAATCAATGCTACAACAAAGATATCTGGAAGCAGTAAACATTTAAAACAATGTCGCAGCTGCCCCAGTCTGCTACACATCAACATCTTGAACGTGATGTAGATAAAGCATTAACTACCCAGAAAGGGAGATAAGTTAGTTTTGATGGGAAAAGAAATACTCCCAAAGTAAAGAGAGAATATGAGGTATCATTAAACCTAGTAAATAGAGTAGAAGCATAGAGATAGTAGCATATTCTCTATCTCTTTGGATTATATGAAAAAATAAGCAGAATAATGTTGAAAATTGAAAAGATTATGTAATCTTCAAATAAGGTCA
Organism: Pseudotsuga menziesii; assembly: GCA_001517045.1. Classification (NCBI taxonomy): domain Eukaryota; kingdom Viridiplantae; phylum Streptophyta; class Pinopsida; order Pinales; family Pinaceae; genus Pseudotsuga; species Pseudotsuga menziesii. The sequence goes on along the minus strand of LPNX010221867.1, from coordinate 212,893 downwards.
TGGGCCAACCTCTCTTGTGTGTATGGTTTAGTGTCTAGGACTCTAGAGTTTTGGCTTAAAGGCCAAACTAGTCAAACACTTTATTATATTATATCTGGGTGGTTAGTACCAAACTAAGGGCCATAACCCAGACCCTTCTTTGGGGGGGAACCCCACGTTAGAGTGTTTATGAACACACAGTCACCCTCAATTGTACAAATATCTTCATTATTCATTAGTGAATAATTATTTATCCTACAATCACCTACATATTCTCTTCTCTTTATGTGTTTATGGTTTATGCTCATTGAGGGTTTACTGGTTGGTTCAATTCAATCCTTATTTATCATTTGTGATCTCAACAAGTAATTCATCTTGGATCAAAATGTTGTGGAAAAAACTACCAAATAGACCAACATTAACAACTTGACATTGAAAATAGGCAAAAACTTCAACAATCCACGTTGACTTCAATGACAGGCTGAAAGATGAGCAGTCGTATCAATATTTCAAAGTTGAAACCTGCTAAATACATGGAAGTTATAGCTACTTGTAACTGAGAGACGTAGGCTACAAGAAAGATAAAAGGTAGAAGGGATCATAGTTCTTGCTCCATAATCTGATTTTTCCTCTTAGACGTCAACAATTGATGATGCAGGAATTATATCATACAGATTATTTGAAAATCCTGAAAATCAAGAAATAGTTCAAAGTTGGATGGTAGATGTTAAATTGTCATGAAAGATTCCACTAGTACATTATCAAATTGAAGATCCATGAGGATTAGGAGCATGTTTTACTGAAATATATTTGCAGACTCCACATGCCAACACAGAATGAACTCAACTTGTTCAAAGACCTAACCCTAAATGATGCTTAAAGGCAGATAATGGCTTGTGAAGCCAATAATAATTGGATTGGCACCATTAGAGTATGGTTAACTTAAAATCAGAAGACACCTAAGTGACTATGTCAGTCAGTCCATGCTAACAGGTTGACTAAACTGAGCAAGTCGATAGATAAGTCAATTCATAAGCCAAAGAAATGCAGCGCCGCAAGAAGATAGGGCACGATAAAGAGAATTCCTAGATAAAGCACCATGTAAAGTGATCAAGAAAGGCATTACAAGTACAAGTCATAGAAAAGAAAATGGACCTGCAAGTTAATAATAACATGAATAAGTTAACAAACAAGACTACAAACAAACCTGAAGGAGTGGTTGTTCATGATTTTGATAAAATTTCGAGTAATAAAAAATAACTTCAACTTGCAACACAATGAAATCTTTCCAAAATTGAAACTATGTTGAGGCTCAAAACTGAAGAATGTAGAAATCAATCAGCAGCACCAAAGGTTGATAAATAGGTGACATGATAAAGTAGGCACCTCTCCCTAAAGGTTGACAGAAGTTGTAACAAAGGACATGATACAACATATGTACATGGACTGCAGAGAGCTGAACAATATCACAATAAAAAATAGGTATCCAATACCAGGGATTAAAGATCCCTCTGGTACACTGCACAACATTATAATATATGACACTTTTGCACTTTTGAATATGTTTAACTTTCAATGTTGTTTTACACCCACATGGTCTATGGGACCTTTTCTTGTAACCAAAATTAAAAACATATTTAATCAAAATTTAATTGGAAGCATAAACAAGCATGCCAACTTTGAACAAATCTATTAATAGATAACTGAACTCCTAGTTAGGTTCATAAACAGTCGTAGGATACGAGAAAGATAAAAGGTATAAAGGATCATAGTTCTTGCTCCATAATTTGATTTTTCCTCTTAGAATCGACAGACTATGGCTGAAGTAACCAATGTTCTGTCAAGCCTGTTTCAAAAACTAAGAATCACAAAGCAATACAACATGAAATATAAAGAATAACATTGGGCTAGAATTCATGGCTAACAACAAAGAATTCTATGGGGAAAAATAAAAAACCTTCAATTGTAAGTTTAAAATCATATTAGAATTCCATACAGCTGGAGGTACTTATGAAAGATAAGTTCAATAAACAAACTCAATTAATGTTCCCTAATATAGGGAATGACCCTTCCAGTAGATTTGTGGAAATCCCTCTTCCAAAGGACTAGGGAGCAATATTAATGCCAATCTAATATCTAGGTTGAAGTTACATCCCAAAGACCCAATCCCCATAATGCCTATCATAATGAATGTTATAAATCAAATGAATTGTGGAGGTAAACATGGAAACAACTCAACAAGAAGAAGCTAGACATATCACTGAGGCAAATGGAAAATTATTTTTTGAATTTTGAAACACAGATACTAAAAACATGCATAGGATCACATTTGATATATGCAAAAGAATTCTAGTTAAACCTATTATTGTGGAGCAGTTTCAATGAGCAATAAGGGCAACATGATTAAATGCTCTATAAAATTAGGTAGGAGGTCCAAGTTCCAACAACTGATGATGCAGGAATTATATCATACAAATTATTCGAAAATCCTGAAAATCAAGCAATAGTTCAAAGTTGGATGGTAGATGTTAAATTGTCATGAAAGATTCCACTAGTACATTATCAAATTGAAGATCCATGAGGATTAGGAGCATGTTTTACTGAAATATATTGACAGACTCCACATGCCAACACAGAATGAACTGAACGTGTCCAAATTCCTAACCCTAAATGATACATTAAGGTAGATAATGGCTTGTAAAGCCAATAATAGTTGGATTGGCACCATTAAAGTATGGTTAACTCAAAAGCAGAAGACACCTAAGTGACTATGTCAGTCATTCCATGCTAATAGGTTGACTAAACTGAGCAAGTCGATAGATAAGTCAATTGGTAAGCCAAAGAAATGTAGCACCACAAGAAGATAGGACATGATGAAGAGAATTACTAGATAAAGCACCATGTGAAGTGATCAAGAAAGGAACTGCAGGTACAAGTCATAGAAAATCAAATGGACTTGCAAGTTAATAATAACATGAATAAGTTAACAAACAAGACTACAAACAAACCTGAAGGAGTGGTTGTTCATGATTTTGATAAAATTTTGAGTAATAAAAAATAACTTCAACCTGCAGCACAATGAAATATTTCCAAACTTGAAACTATGATGAGGATGAAAACTGAAGAACGCAGAAATCAATCGGTATCACCAAAGGTTGATAAACATGTGACATACTAAAGCAAGCACCTCTCCCTAAAGGTTGGAAGAAGTTGTAACAAAGAACATGATACAAGATATGTACATGGACTACAGAGAGCTGAACAAGATCACAATAAAAAATAGGTATCCAATACTAGGGATTAAAGATCCCTCTGGCATACTGTACAACATTGTAATATATGACGCTTTTGCACTTATGAATATGTTTAACTTTCAATGTTGTTTTACACCCACATGGTCCATAGGACCTTTTGTTGTAACCAAAATTAAAAACATATTTAATCAAAATTTCATTGGAAGCATGAACAAGCATGTCAAATTTGAACAGCTCTATTAATAGATAACTAAACTCCTAGTTATGTTCATAAATAGACGTAGGATACAAGAAAGATAAAAGGCAGAAAGGATCATAGTTCTTGCTCCATAATCTGTTTTTTCCTCTAAGAAGCCACAGACTATGGCTGAAGTAACCAATGTTCTGTCAAGCCTATTTCATAAACTAAGAATCACAGAGCAATACAACATGAAGTATAAAGAATAACATTGGCCTAGAAGTCATGGCTTACAACAAAGAATTCTATGGGGAAAAAGAAAAAACCTTCAAGTACAAGTTTAAAATCATATCATAATTCCATACAGCTGGAGGTACTTATAAAAGCTAAGTTCTGTTAATTTTTCATATGCTTTACTAAGACATCAGTATATCATTTCATTTTTCATAATAAAAGCATATAAAGCAGGATCATTGAAAGAAACAATATCACAAGAACAACACAGATTTATCCTGGGAAAACCCTAAAGGGAAAAACCCAGCAAAAGCTTCCTCAATATAGATGCCCCAAATGGGAAAAAGGTAAAACCAACAAGGAGATCAAAAACCTGATTCTCCTCCTTCTCCAGCAACTCCTCTCCTCCACAAGTGCGCCATTCCAAGTGAGTGTGTGTGTCACAAATGAGGAGCACTACACCTCTATTTATATTCATCCATTTACTTAAAGTTTACTCAATTAAGATGTCAGCTTAAGTTAACTCATGTAGGCTCGAGTTACACATGTAGGCTCAAGTAACCACACTGGGGTGCTGATGAACCACCTTTACAATTAGAGGGGACTACCTCATGACTCTTATTATTTCTTCTGATTAGGAGCATCGGGGTACAATGTAATACAAGAGGTTCTCCCGGTTGGACCATCGGGGACCACAAAAGATACATAAAGAATATTCTTTGAAGTTACATTATTTCAACACTCCCCCTTAACGAGAAGGGTATTCTACATCAACAACAACAATAGTAGAGATAGCGGACATCATCAACATCAGCAGGGTAACACATCTATAAATCATTGGAAGCTTTTCAACATCATGTAGTCTTCATCTTCAATCTTCAATCTTCATCATCAGCAACATCTTCAGTCTTTGATCAACAACATCTTCAGCGTTTTGATCTTTCAATTAGCAACGACATCTTCAGCATTTGGACCTTTCGATCAGCAACATCTTCAGCACTTTGACTATTCGATCAGCAACGACATCTTCAGCATTTTGAACTTTCGATCAGCAACATCTTCAGCACTTTGATTTTTCGATCAGCAACAACATCTTCAGCATTTTTTCCTTTTGATTAGCAACATCTTCAGCATTTTGAATTTTCGATCAACAACAACATCTTCAGTACCTTGACCTTTCGATCAGCAGCAACCTCATCATCATCATATTCTGATCTGTTGAACATAATCATCATCACATTCTGATCTTTCGATCAGAAACATCATCAACATAGAAACATCATCATCATACTCTGATCTTTCAATTAGAAACATAATCAACATACTCTGATCTTTCAATCAGAAGCATCATCATCATACTCTGATCTTTCGATCAGAAACATCATCATCATACTCTGATCTTTCGATCAAAAACATCATAATCATAGTGCGTCATCATCATACTCTGATATTTTAGATCAGTATGTCATCATCATCATACTCTAATCTTTCGATCAGTACATCATCATCATCATACTCTGATCTTTCGATCAGTACGGCATCATCATCATCAGCAACAACCTGCAATCCACAACTCAAAGACAAAAAGTATTTGGATCACTTTTGGACTTAAAGTCCAGGGATGATATAATCCCACCACATTCTCGACAACCGAAGCCCCCGGATTGATTACGAGAGAATCAGTCCCTATCACTTTAGGACTAAGTCCAAGGATGATGCAATCCTACCACATTCTCGACGACCGAAGTCACCGGATACAATTACGGGATAATCACTCCCTATCACTTTAGGACTTGAGTCCAAGGATGATGCAATCCTACCACATTCTCGACGACCGAAGTCATCGGATAAAATTATGGGATAATCAATCCCTATCACTTTAGGACTTGAGTCCAAGGATGATGCAATCCTACCACATTCTCAACGACCGAAGTCACCGGATACAATTACGGGATAATCACTCCTTATCACTTTAGGACTATGTCCAAGGATGATGCAATCCTACCACATTCTCGACGACCGAAGTCACCGGATACAATTACGGGATAATCACTCCCTATCACTTTAGGACTATGTCCAAGGATGATGCAATCCTACCACATTCTCAAGGACCGAAGCCACCGGATCTATTATGGACAGATGTCCCAGGATGATACAATCCCTCTTCATTCTCAAAGACCGAGGTCTCCGGATCACTTTAGGGAAGGTGCCCAAGGATGATACAATCCCATCACGTTCTCGATGATTGAGGTCACCGGATCTATTATGGATAGATGTCCCGGGATGATACAATCCATCTGCAACATCACTACTCCCCATTTCAAGGAAGGTCTTTCCGAACAACACCAAGCTTGTCTTGAAAGTGTTCAAACTCTACTCGAGGCAGAGGCTTCGTCGGAACATCATCATCCAAACCATCATCATCTACGTCTTCAATATATGAATACAAATCTATCACCATCTGTATCTCTAGTATGTGAATACTAAAAACATCATCATCTATATCTTCAGTATATAAGTACTGAAATCATCATCATCTCTATATTTAGTATAGAAATACAGAATCACCATCATTTGCATCTACAGTATCACTATCTTCATCTTATCTTGTATGTAGAAATACCGGATTTCTACGTGTTACATGGAACACATGGTTCTTTGTCATCGCAACTTTGGTCATCACATAGAATCATTGTTCTATCCATCTTCAGGTCAAAGAGACCTGATATCGACTTCTGAAGCCATATGGATTCATAACATAGTAGAGCAATCTGCTATGTATTCTGCTTCAACCGAGCTAACAGAAACACTGGACTGTTTCCTGCTAAACCAAGAACTCATAGCAGACCTTAAAGCATATACCTGATTTGATTTTTCTGTCTGAGATACTTCCAGCCCAATCTGCATCTATGTAGCCATACAATCTATACTCATGGCTAACATCATAGTATTGACCAAACTCTATAGTCCTCATCACATGTTTTGCAGCTACTAGGTGAACCCGTCTTGGTTGAACAAGATATTGACTTAAGGTGTTCACAGCAAAACAAATGTCTGGTCTGGTATTTGTTAAGTACATCAATGACCCAATGATCTGTCTGTAGTGAGTCACATCCACTAACTCTAATGAGTCATCAAGTAACAGCTTCAGGTTGGAGTACATGGGTGTGGCCATGAATTTGCATTTCAGCATATTGAGTCTCTTCAATATCTCTACCACATACTTTCCCCGGTTGAGAAGGATTCCTTCTGAACTTTGCCATACTTCCAGACCTAGGAAATAATGCATTAACCCAAGGTCTTTCATCTCAAATTCTTCTGCTAGTTTCTTCTTACTTTCCATGATCTGTTTCTCATTCCCTGTCAAGAATAAGTCATCCACATATAGTAATAGAATGACAGGTACATCTTCTACAACCTTGTAGGAAAGGTTAGGATTGACTTTACTCTTGGAAAAACCCATGCTCATCAGGAAACTATCTATTCTTCCATACCAAGCTCTGGGAGCTTGCTTTAGGCCATAGAGGGCCTTCTTCAACTCACATACTTGATTCCTTCTGTCTTCAACTTCAAATCCTCGTGACTATTCGATGTAAAACTCTTCCTCAATCATGCCATTAAGGAAGGCTTGTCTTTACTTCATCATGGAAGAAACTACCATGATAGTTTTGAAGGAAATGTACCTTGCTTCCAGAAGTAAGTGTCTCTTCAGAATTAATTCCCTCTTTCTGATAGAAACCTCTAGCCGCAACTCTTACCTTACTTCTATCAGCAACATATCTTATCTTGCAAATCCATTTGGAAGATACCACATTCTTGCTTTCTGGTTTGAGTACTATATCCCAAACATCATTCTAGTATCACAACATCTTCTATGAGTTTGTCTTCTCAGGTCATCAACATATCCTAGTCTTTTGCATTTAACCTTGAAGGTTGGAAACTACTTTAATATTGGTAAAGTCTTGATCCATCACAAAGCTATCCATCATGTCATACCATGACGAACTCAGATATAATTTTCTGTAGTCACTCCCCCTGAAGTGGAGTATCATCTTCCCTCTTCATTCTGTACAGGTGGTTCTATGCTTGACATATACTGGTCAATAGAGTATGTCATGTCATAGTCTATTCTTTCTAGGGAGAATCATGAACCTTGCTTTGTACATTTGTTTCATCATATCATATACATCATTCCCCATGATCAATTGTTATTCTTTGATCATAGCTTCTTCCATAGCATTCTTTTATTCATCTTGAGTTATCTCTTATACCCATGGTGATCTTCATCCTTCAAGGTGGATCTACAACTTTCTGAAGCTATTTCTTTCGTCATGGTGTCTCTGACCCTGGGATCTTCAGATTCATGTTTATTGGAGTGAATATTGAATTGTCATCACTTGTTCTTCGGAACAAGTCTCATCCTTCTTTTCTTGAATGAGGCTGTACATGAAATTTCCTGCATTTCAAATGCACCAGTTGCATGGTTAGAACTATTTCATAAAACATATGCATAATGAAAATCTCTTATGCATCATGCAACTGTTTAGTCAATACAACATTCAACCATATCTCACATAGACTTTCTAGATGCTTTCCATCTCTACCATGACATTATTGAGATTGTGCACTAATCCAATATGTCAGCAAAGAGGTTTGATAAGTAGCAATGGAGAGTTGTATAGCACCATGAGCTACTTACCCATCACATGCATATTAGTAGTATACAGTCATTAATGCAAACAATCTATCATGCATAACACATCAACTGAATATAATCAAATGTATAACAAAACAATATCATGAAATGACAATTGAATACTTATCTTTATTTGTTTCATGGGTATACTCCTTCTTGAGTCTTCAGCTTCATCGACTTCTTCATTCACGATAGAATCGTTTCTTATCCAAATGCTGAGGTGGATAAGAAGTTCTTCAGGAGTTGAGATCTTCATATTTCTCATTGATTGAGGGATCTTCTTTGGAAGATGAGAGCTTTATCTTCAGAGACGA